>PVIJ01009035.1:0-69583 GCA_004024925.1 Scalopus aquaticus | reverse complement strand
ATGGTCTTAGTGATCACGCGCGCACGAGCTCCAAAGCCGCTGTACACGTGAACATCACGGGCTATGGCTATCCTGTTTACCCACTCTCAAAGCTCCGCCCCCTCATTCCTCGGGCGCCATCTTGTAATGGCGGACCTAGCTCCTCTTTCCTCCGGCGCCATCTTGTCCTCGGGCGCCATCTTGTCACCGCGCCCCACAGGTTCTGCCATCCGCCGCATCAATACAAAGCATTTAGGACCTTTTGTGGAAACCAGACTTTAATACAATTAGAAAAGACAAAGACAAAGAATATATTTTCTAAGTCAAGCACCCAATGTTAACCAACTCCTCGTGGGTAAAAGTCAACCCAAACAGGATTGGCCCAAAACAAGTCTCGAAAGCCTGCCACAAGTCTAGAACAGCTTTTGGCAGGGACCCACAAATAAGGGTCAGAAACAACCAGACAATTCTGAGAGGAACAGAACAAGATCAAAACCAGAATCAACATAGCCATCATTAACTTCCTCACGCATCTCTCACCCATATCTATTTCAGTCAGTCTAGGCCAGTGCAGCTTCTTTACAAGTCTCTCTGCTCTTTGGGCCTCTTCTGGCTTTCCATCCTTCTTCCATCTCCTTCTGTCTTCTGTCTGCGTGTTCTGTCTCCTCTGTGTGTCCTCTGTGTGTGTCTTCTCTGTTCTCAAGCTTCTTATATCCTGCTCAGTTCCGCCCTACCTTGGGTGGGACAGGGAACCTGGGACACACCCTTTCTCCTGGGGACCACCCTCTTACACATTCACCCCATGAATGCTATAATCAAAATTGCTTTCTTATAGTCTCACTATAGCCAACTGTAAGTCAATTAGATTCTTAAAATATCTTTTAAAAAGTAAAGGATGTAGGACTCCAGGAACCTGCACATTATTTTCTTCTCCCTTTTCTTACCCTTTTTGTAAATAAACCCCTTTGTTTAAGTTTCTCTCTGCTTTTGGGTTTTGTTGTGTGAATGAGGACTAATACCCAGGTCACCCCATCTCCCCTGAGGGTGCCCTAAAACATAAGAACTAAACAACTCTGAATGATACTATCAAAAGAGAGTTATTTTGGATATATAAAAATATAACTAAATCAATAAATACTAAATACACAGAATAGAAAATAGAGAATAACGGAGAATTTTCTAAAGAACAAAGAGAATTCCAAAAATTAATCATGAGTAAATTACATAGTATGTTACAAAGGACATTCTGATGCAATGATACTACATATTTTAAATGACCCCAACAGGAAGTAAATCATAAAATTTAGAATTTTAAGTAGAGTGTGAAGCATAAAGTAATAACAACAAGTATTTCTAATAATAGAATCGCAATTAAGTAACCTATAATTGACTCTCTGCTCAATCTTTGCTCATGACTTACCCTATAGCCTTTGTTTTAACTTAACTCTTGTAAGTTGATGATTTTCAATTCTATATATTAACCCAAACAGTATATATGATCTTATAACCTTGCTAAAAAAATGCTTCTTGAATATAAAACTGAACACCTTTTCTCCTCTTCCATTATAACAGGCCTGCCTCCTCCCAAATTCACTATATTATTATCTATATAGATACCCATGCCAAAATCTAGATCATCCAGTCTGCTGTATCTCCCCTTCATTCAATGGATCACATATTCCATGTATTCCATTTATTTCATTTATTAACTTCTTCACTATATTCTTCCTGTCATTATTCTAGGCTACACTGTAATCACTTCTGATTATAAAAAATGTAGTCCATGGCTTTTTGCATTGCAATCCTGTTCCCCCAGTCTCCAAATTACTGACCCAGTTAATCTTTTGAAGAACCTTTAACACTTAATGTATTTAAATATCTCTCCTTTATATATGCTACGAACTTAACTGGCTTCTGGCAAGTCAAATAGTGCCAAGCAAAAGCAAAGTGTGCTTAGCAGGAAGGTTGCTATGGCTGTTTTAATCAGAATTTGATTATCCGTGGACTTTTCTAGTGTGCCACAAGCTACCACTCCCTTTTCTCTTATATGCTGATGCTCCTATTTATGCTATCTTCTTGATCTCTGTAAACACTGTATTTGTGTACTCTCAAAATAGGACTCTTCTGCATATTTTATAAGCCTTTCATGCTCTGACCTCTGTTTATTTCTTTGACTATAGCTACATCATTCTTTTCTCTTCAGGGTCACTCTCCTCATGGTTTCTTCTGACTTATAGGGACAATGTAGAGAGAGCCCTTAAGCCTCTGTAGATGCTACTTGTAAAGTCATGTGTATTAGCACATGCTGTCCTTTCTCACATAAACTGTATCCTTTCATACTTGATCTGCTTATTGAAATTCTCCTCACTAAGGACTTTTTTTTTCCTAAAAATGTCAGTTCTGAAAAACATTTGCTTGATTTATGTGACTTCTAAAATATTCAAGGTACAAAAATGTAATCACATAATCTTTACTCATAAGCTCCAAATGATTGTTATAAAATAAGACACTGTTTAAATGATTTTCTATTACAAATGATAGAAAATAAACCAGATGTTACTAAACAAATACACAGAGTAACTGCTTTCTCTACAAGCAGCACATTGACCTCTAATCATTATAATAGAGCTAATGTATGGACAAAAGAAAGCCCTATCTCCATATGAATTTTAAACGTTTATCATTTTTCTGCTCTAAATTTTATTATTTCTTGTTTTCTGCTGGATTTGGGGTGCTTTTGTTTTTCTTTTTCTAGTTTCTTCCAGTGAAATGCTAGATTGCTAAATTGAGATTTTTCTTGTTTATTTTTTTAATGGGCTTGTGTTGCTATAAACTTCCCATATAGTATTGCTTCTAAAGTATCCCATAGGATCTCTTCACTTGCTGTTTTTATTAGTCTCTAGATACTTTGTTTTTTATCTAGAGACTAGTTTATTTTACATGGTCACTATATTTTTATAACATTCTGTCACTCTACCTCAGAATTGTTTCCCTCAAACATATTAATATATATACACACACACACATCTACATGTTGACAGCTTTTAAATATGATATCCAACCATTCAGCAATATTAAAATGTTCATCCAATAATATAAATGGTAGCAGTGTCATGTTAATGAAAATAAAACCTGTTTACAAATGATATCAGTGTGGGAAGAAAATTAATTTCTCAGAGCATGGAGGGAAATTAAAGTGATGAAACCAGGATTCAGTTAGTTAGTAGAAATTTTAAATCCAATAACCACTACTAGCCTTAAGGCATTTTGAACAAATATGGAAATGATTATTTTATTTTAGGACTAAAAGAGTCGGAGAGAAATCCTTCAAACACAGAGACTCGGCTACATCAAAATGTGTGGAAAAGTATGGGGGAAGGGTTGAGGTCAAGTGTTAAGACTATTTGAATATAAAGGCATTGATTCTTTTGTTCTTTGCTATGTTATCCTTTTTTTTTCCCTTTTTTATCAGCATGGTATTTAAAAGAAAACAGATTAAGTAGCAATTAAACTGAATTTGGGTTCTACTTATTTATATATGTCCTAGGTAATTTCTAATTATGAGCTTTCTTATCTAAAATTAATACAAAATTTACCTTGATGAGGGTTTGTGAGAATAAGATGTATGGAACTTTTCTAAAATATCATTTATCAAACAACCATAAAAATGGACTTAGGTAAGTGACTTTATTAATTTAATCCATATTTATTGAGTCTCATTAATGGCCCAGGCATTGTTTCAGACAGTGGAATCTTACAACAAATTAATTCTAGGGCTTAGCCAGTATTAAGATTAAGGAAATTCAAGGGGATATCTGGGAAATAAATTTTTTTTTATTTATTTGTTAATATGGAGCACGCTGGAGGAAATGGATATGTTTGTATTCTGAAGTGTAAGAGTCTATATAAAGGGAGATGATAAAATGTATAGGGTTTCCTCTACAATAATTTGAAAAACAGCAAAATCTTTTACCTACCTCAAAAATCTATCCCCTATTGGCCTATTATTTTTCTCTGAATTTCTCACTAAGGTGAGATTTTTATGCCAAGAAATTGTTTCCATTACAGTTCTGCTAAAATAAACCCATGTTTCTTGGGTTAGCCTGCAGGTCTATGCATAGAATTCAAAGATTTAGAATACTGTTTAACTATAATTCAAAGAGAATAGGCCCTAAACATAAAGAGCTAAAGAACAAATTACTTGTTTACTTCTGTTTGTGTTGTTCATTTTATTTAAAAAGAAATAGAATGAATATATTGGAATATTATCAAAAGGGGAATGCGGTTAGTTATTGTTGAGAACTAAGGAATAATGAGCCAAAAGCATCTAATAAGCCTAAAACACGTTTTTCTGAACTACAAAACCAAGATAAGATAGAAGTCTATTGTTTGAGAGAAACAGATCATTCCTGCTCATGAAGAAGAAAATACTGACCCCTAACTCAGAATTCCTGAATAAATGACAAGAAGGGGATGTCTTTCATACTTGAAGATAGCACACTTGTTATTAGACTTGCCTTCCTAACTAAAGAGCAAAGACTGCTTTTTTGAAATGAGTGTAGATGACATGAAAATATGATTACTGGAAAACAGAAAGTAATGTGCCAATCAATGACCCATTTTTCTTAACATTTCCTTTATATGCTTGCACTTGCAATTACTAAATTAAACTCCTAACAGGAAATCAAAAGAGCCCTTAAGTTTATACTATATCCCAGTGTGGAGCGACATTTAGTTGCCAGCTGTTCACTTTTAATAAAACAGTATAACGTTGATGACATCCAACAGAGTCCTAGACAACTCTGCATCATCATCCTGGTTTTCCTGCTTTGTTCCTGCCCCGTTTGGGTGCAGAAGAATTTGTTCTATGCTATGATGAATTCCTGTAATAAGCCAAAGTAACTTAAAAAATTTCAATAGTCTTTCCTTCTGAAAAATAACACCTCTTCCATTCTCTTGTTGCATATTTGTGCTTTCCTTCAGTAAGTGAACACTAAAGGGGAATTTGAGAGCTCTAATAGCTTCTATAGTGTTCTTATAATAGTAATGTTTTTAGCATCACTATAGTTAAGGACTTGTCAGCACTTATAAACTCCCACTTTAGTGAAATTTCACTTGGCATATAAGCTTTCAGCCCAAGAGCAATTTTCATTTTAAGCTTTAAAACCATCTCTTAGGATATTTGTGATGGTGTGGTTAAAACTTAAAACAAAAGCTTACTGTTCTCAGATGATTCCAATCTCCTCTGAAATTGCTCTTTGCAAGTTTTTTTTTTCTCTCCGTAATATCAATTAGTTCATAATAGCTAAAGAGAGTGGGAAGTTTTTAACAGTTGTAATGATGGATGTAATTCAGTTTTATACATCAAAATTACACATAATTTAAAAATGTCAAAAGCAAAAATGTTGATAAATAAGAACTGTTTGCATTTTGTACATAACAAATACCTCTTGAAAAACCAAGTTTTTGATGACACTTAAAATATGAAAGTGAAATATTTTTAGTAGGAGACTTACTTTTAACCTTAAAATAGCACATTAGATGTTTCCAATATAAATTTTTTAAGTTTTTTTTAACATCTAGAAAATTACTTCAGAACCTGAGACTGTAGGTTCATCTGTCATTTTCATAGGTGTTCCTTCTTTAACTTCTTTCCCGACTTCTCTTTTTCACTACATTTCTAAATGATAGCATGCCCCAGGGAACTACTCTCAATGTGCATCTCTCTGTAGGTCATCTCATTTAATCAAATAGATTTAAATGTTATACTTATTCTGATAAATCTCAAATTTACATCTTTACAGTGGAAATCTTCAGAGACTCACAGCTCTACTTTAAATATTTTACAGGCATACAGAATTTTAGACTGCATACCTTAGAATCTTAATGCCCTACCTCTCATTGCCACACAACCTGTTCCTCTTTTAGCTTCTTCAATTTCAGAAAATTTCATTGCTTATGAAAAGAAATTCTAGATGTCATTCTTGATTCCTTCTTTTCCTTTTTCCCTGCATCCAATCAATCAGCAAGTACGTTCAATTCCACCTCAAAACATATCTCAATTCTATTTCTCTCAATTTTCCCTGCTACCATCACCTCTAATCAGTTCTAACTTGATCTATAAAGAAGAATAAGAGTGACATTCAAATGTCATGACCTTGCCTTCATAAAATCCTCTCCACGCACTGGGAATAACATTCAAATGTCTTGTTGATTTACAAGACCTGTACTGTCTGTCAGTGCCTTAAATCTCCAGTTTTATATGTGCCACTCTCTAGTCAAGTTCAGGATATTCTAGCACAAGGATCTTTTGGAACCTTGGATAGAATAGAAATTTAGAAACATTGATTTTTTTTTCATTCTTTTTGAAAGCTTGTCCCTAGTTTTTCATAACAAGAAATTTCTCAGAGGAGTGAAATAGTGTCAAAAAAATTTGTACATATAGGAAAAGGTGTTTCTATAGGCCAAATACAGGAATATTTCAATCAACAAAAATTAATGAGATGATGAGGGTAATGCAGTCATGGACAAAACAAATTCTAAGTAATAGTTTTTTTTAAAAAAATGAGAGCGAATGGACTCAGAATGGAAAGGTTTTCTTTCAAAAGAGTGTCAGTTATGTCAACTGATAGATGTAGAATAAATCATAGAATCAGAAAATTATCTTGTAACCCCCATATAACCACTGGTTTAGGCAAGGATCCTAAACTAGTGCTAAAACTGTAAGTTGAAATTGTTTGTTACTGAGTCAGGCAATTGCAAATGATTCACTTATTAATTACAAAGGGAGATTTTTGCTTTACTAAGGAGAGACCTAGAAGTCACCAGGTTACACAAATATTGTCAAATAGTATTGCCAACAGTCAGATATTGTGAGAATATGTGTTTCGTGATGTGATTTTATCATACCTATATGTAGTTGGTAGAAAAGTTTCACAGCAATTTAATCATAAGGAAACAGAAAACAAACAGAAAGCAGGGCATACATCGTCTGGGACAATGAGTCAGAAAACTCCAATGTATTCAATATTTTGAATAGCAAAGACGGAGTGTTCTAGATTGGGAAAGATCAAAAAGATGTAACAGCCAATTGCCATATCAGAGAAAATCTGGAGACATTAGGTGATTTGGAAATTAAAGAAACAGTGTTTGAACAGACCAAAATTCTCATATTCATTCTCTCTCTCTCTCTCTCTCTCTCTCTCTCTCTCACACACACACACACACACACAATGAGTCATAAATTAGAATGTTTAAATAGATTTCAAATTATCTTGGACCTCTATTCCATAGGAAACCGTATTCATTATTCATTTCTTTAATCCCTTCAGAATAGAAATAGTCAAAAGGAAAGCTGTTGAATGAAAAGGAAGATCATAAAGATAAAAATTTTCTCTTTTCTTTTATCTTTTAAAATAATATTCCTAATGGAGTTTGACCTGCAAAATTTTTTCACGCTCATCTCTTGTTAGGCACTAAAACATGAGGGAATGATAAGCCATATTTTCATTTTTAAAATTTAAGGTCAAAGAGAGCACCACGACGAAATGCAAGCTGGACACTGAGATTGAAATGTGTTCAGAAGATTTAGAGGAGGCATCCATAGTTAAAGATATAATGGCAACTTGTATATCAATATTTTAAGATCAGTTTGGTCATAACATGGAAATGTGACTACTTAACTAGTAAGGAAAATTTGATTACAGTCAAGAAAGTTGTCTCTATTGATCACATTTGTTTTATTTTATTTTCATGAGATTTTTATTTTCATAAGATTAAGGGTAGGGTACACTATAGAATAACATCTGAATCCAATATTTGGATTGCAAATGGCCAAATTCTATGATACTTATCTATAAACTTGAAAGGAAGCAAGTAAGATACTGAGTGCCAAATGATAAAATACAATGTACAGATGTGCCCAGTTAGAAGTTTCAGTCAAATAGAGAAAACAATGTAGTAGAGTGTCATTTAATATAAATGTACTATTATAATGCTAGTGATAATCTGAAGGACCAGCTTCAAAGTACCTGCAAGCAACTGTGAATGCGTAAGAATCACATTTGATTATAGATCATGATTCTAAAATTGGATCTAAGTATTTAGAGAGATACTATTAGGTAGTGTCATACATCAGTAATAAAGTGACCTTAATTCAAGTTCCAATTCAGACATTATTGGAGTTGCTATATTATGCAAATCACCATAACTTCACTATGTACACTTTAAAAAAGAGGATTAAAAATAGCGGCCACCTCATGGTCGCTTTGGTGATTAAGTGAGATTATGGGAACAAAAAAAATGATGGGAGCTCATTGTTGTGAAATAGTAAATGAAAGTATTTTGAAGCACATTTTATAATTACTCTGTCTGAATTGATACTCAGTGAGCCTATGTAAGTCTGTCTGAAAGTAGACAGAAATCAGCTTAAGTGGTTATTTTCAAAATGGAGAAGTTGAAAACCAAAACAAAGCTTAAGACCAAGTGAATAAGTTGTGCAAGCTGTAGTTGTCCCCAAATTTAAGTAGTTATATGCAGTGTTGTCAACTAATTTTTTAAATTTATTATTACTAATAATTATATTTGTCTAATATGTGAAAAGGATGCATTACCAATATTTTGGTTGTTTTCAGTTTTAACTGTGCAGGAAAACTAAGAAAAGAAAAGAATGCTCCATTAATCAGTGTTCAAAGAAAACATGCTATTTGAGGAAATTCAACACAACCTTAGGTTAATATGTTTATCATGCAACAATCTAGTTTGTTTTGATGCATGGATGTGATTAAATATATCAAAAATATGTTGAAAATCCTTGCATATAGTAGGTATTAAATTATTTAAAGACTTTCTTAATATATCATTTGGGTTTGAAACTTGAAGAGTCTTGGGTGAGGCCAAAGGGCTCAGCCTACATCCCAAATCGTAGCACTACCTGACCTTGCTAGGTAGGAGAGGGATACAGGACAGAATACTTTAACTCACCCCATTTTGTAATTTGCATGAAGGAAAAAGTTTGAAAGCAGCAGTTTGAAGATGAAAACTTTGATTTTATAGGCAATTTCTCTTATTTGTATGATTATGCTCATACATGTGAAAGTGTTTGATTCTGGTGGATATTTATTTAGAACTATGAAGAAAGTAATATTTCTACAAAATTTCCTGTAATGTAAGGTTATTGGTCTTGAAGTTCTGTTTTAGGCCTAAGTTAAAGGTTTTGGTCATTATGGCTAAAGTGCTTCTGTCCATATGATTCACTATAACAAACAGCAGTGAACACAAAAGAATGCATTTTCTTAAATGTATTTGCAAATGTTTTTGATAAATAGCATTTACTAAGATGATTTTTTTAAATAAAATTTAAAAGCTACAAATTGATGCTTTGTGTCATTAGTCCAAATCAACTATTATGATTTCGTAGCAACATCATATTTAAAATATAAAATGCCTATAAATGAAAAGTTTTCTACAATAGTATTGAACAAGTAGATATATCCCCCTATGATAAAGCCTCCCCACATTTTTTCTATTATATTAGATGGCTTGAAAATTGCTCTATGTTCTGATTGTAATAGAACAATATTCAAAATAAAGAAAAAGTACATACTGACATTACTCTGTAATTTTTTTTTAAAGATTTATTTATTTATACGTACAAGCTGGGGTGCAGGCCAGAGGCATAGGGCGGCGAGAGGGTTCACCAGAGACAGAGTGGGGAGCAGAGCAGGCAGATCAGAAATACACTGCTGAGGGGAGCAGCGGGCGAGGCAGGAGAGGTCTGCCGCACCATGTGGGATTCTCCCCTGCTGGGCGTTGAACTTGCATCACGCACTGCCGACAGCTCCACAGTGCAGCGCTCAACCACTGAGCCACCAGGGAGGCCCTACTCTGTGATTTTTATTAATAGTTGTTGTATCAGTTGAATTCTGGTTTAATAAGAATAGCCCTCATTTTCTCTTTATCAAAGCTAATATATTAAAATACAATATTCTTAATAGATTGATAGCTTTTTAATGTATGTGAATATCTATATATCTATCTCTAGCTATATGTATGTATGTATATGATATATATATGATGTTTGGTTATCGTATTTCTCCCACCGGGTGGTAGCTTTTTGAAGATTAACTTTTTTCTTACGTTTACGTGCAAACTTTTAGTTATCTTTCCCCCAGACTCAAATAAATCATTTTAAGATCTAGAGTAATAAACAAGTTGATTTCCCTTTAATAAATCTCGACAGCTGAATGAGAGACTACAAAACAGGCTAAGGAGCATCGAGAACATAATCCCTTCACCAACACAATGATTAAAACATACGAAATTTAATTTCGGTTTTAGTTAACATGAACTTAGGAAGTCTTATTTTGAAATGTAATGAGAGAAATAATGTACACATCAAATCATTGTATTGTTACCCATTAATTTACAATACAATCTTTTTCCAAGAGAACGCTGTGACCCTTGAGAATTCCTTGGAAAACAGGACCTAGATAAGGCACTGGAGAGTCAGAGGCAAAAACAATGTTAAGGGATGAAGTAATGATGCATGTATGGACACATGGACTCACACACACAAACACATACATAACACAAAAACATATACACACAACTATTTTTCCAGGGCAATTAAAAATTCTTTTAATATCAGAATATTAACTTATACTCTATGCTAAGTTTACATAAACTCACTCATTTTTGAATGAAATTTACTGTGTAAAAAGTACTATCTCTTTTTGAAACTACCTATAATCTGCATAGATTTACTTAAAAATTAGTGGGCTTTATTTGCTTTTATCATTTTAGGAAAATGTAATTGTTAATTTTATTAAAATATTTCTATCATAATCTTTTTTCCCCCCATGAAGTCTAGAAGGTTCAGTAATTTGGTTAGTATGTAAAGAATAGGATTCCCTAATATATTCAAAAGAGTCTTCCTGAGACAATTTATTTTGGCACATGGACTATTTCAAATTGAGGTCAATCGAGGTCTTGCTGTCTCAGGAGAAAGTTTTATTACATTTTAATTACCTAGGCAAATTAAATTTTGGGGTATTACCCACAATTAGGGTTTTTACTAGAAATAATCTTTCTACCAGAGAAACCTATCTATATGGTCAGGAAAACATTTAATTATAGAGCATCTGCTGTTGG
Organism: Scalopus aquaticus; assembly: GCA_004024925.1. NCBI lineage: Eukaryota > Metazoa > Chordata > Mammalia > Eulipotyphla > Talpidae > Scalopus > Scalopus aquaticus. The sequence continues at coordinate 58,453 of PVIJ01009035.1, read as the reverse complement.
TCATATGTATCATCCTGTGTTCCTCATGTGAGTCCTTCTTTCCTGGAAATCCCAGGCCCCTCTCCCATTTCTTAGCTCAGGACAGATAACCCCATTTCTCTTCACTGACCTCAGAATCTATATCTATTTCGATTCCCTATAAGTAAGTTTGTTTTCCCTCCTGCTATTCTATCTGATATTAATTTGTTGCTTCACAACAAATTAATTTCTGAAAAGAACCCAGAAAAGTAGGGGGAAATCCTTTTCCTCCTCTCAAACATATGCTAATATTATTGTACTTCATTACCTTAAAAATAGTGCTTGATTTTAGATATATTACAAACTGGAATACTGTAAGGTTCAGGGCACAAAATATAAGCAGTGGCTTTTAATCAGAAGAAATCCTTGAAAAGCTTTGCACATTAGCTAAATCCAACGAAGTTCTGTAAAAATCTCCACTGAAGTAAATGTTTAGAATATAGTTAGAAGACAGTGATTAAGTTTAAGATTATTTTCACTTGACAAAATCAGAAAAAGACAGTGGAAAGAGGCACAGTTTAGTTTGTGATTAACATTGGACCGTACACTTTTCTTTCCTTGTTGTTCACCCTGTAGTCATTTCATTTCTCATTAGCACTTGTACCAAAGAGTGGGATTGGAAGAGACAGGAAATGAAATTCACATAATCAATTAAGTCACTAATTTGCACTCTTAAAAGATCAGGTGGAGAAAAGACTGACATTCTTGTTTCAGCTAAATAGCTCCATTTGAACTATGCTTTTCATTTATGTGTGCTACTCTGATAACAAGGCATTTTGGGCAGAGAAATTTATTGAGCAAATGTATGCATTGCTTCAGATTCTTAGATTTTACTTTGTGAGATAAAATAAGTTTTGAGTTTAAAGATCTTACATATTTCATGTTTTATATGATTGATTTACCACTAAGCTATTATTTTCTTTCAAATACAAGTGACCTATTATATTTCACCTCCATTGGTATTTTACATCCCTGTTTATTGTTAACTTGCTTTTTATTTTGAAAAACCCATAATTTAAAATTTATTAAATATAACAAATCATAAAAGAATTTCCTTTCTATTTGCTTATGAAATGTACTTAACATGTCGAACTATTACAGTTCTTCATTGTGAAAGACCCATAGTCAACATAGCACAGAAATTTTGTAATGAGTATTTGGTGAGTTATCACAGATAGAAAATTCTCTGCAGAAATAATTTCCCCTGTGTACATTAGGAATATTCTCTCTTAAAATAATATTGAGTTTATCATTAAGTTTCTCACTATTTTAATATGAAAGTCAGGAACATTTAATTAATGGCAGTTTTTGGAAAATAGGGGTTAGAGCTTTAGTTTTACCTGTTTGATTTTTAAAATGTAAAATCACTATGGTGAAAATTGTCTTAATTCTTTATTGAATAAATGTACGTATGGATTTTCTGTAAGTTTGCATTTTGTTCATTTTTACTTTTAATTAATTCAAACTTTAAGTATACACAACATGTTTTGTGATGAATAAATCTTTTGCAAGTTCTTTACTATGTCAGGATGTAATGGAAAATACCGTCACTCCTCTGGATTCTTCAGAGGATGGACAAACAAATTACCATCAAACACATCGAAGGGAGAAAAAGACAAAATATAATAGCACATATAGGAGATTATACAAAAATAGTAAATCTAAAATAAAGTGGGGTAAACCAGGAGTTTATATCTTGTGCTAAGGGACCCTAAGAGTATCAAGAAGACAGGAGGGGTTTCATATGTCTAGGATATGACTTTATATGACAAAATCTACCCAGCAGGTTTCCCCACTACAAACCTTGTTTCTAAAGTGATCTCTAATCCTCGATATTCTGTATTGTTTCAGTAAAGGTAACAGTCTATCCTGAGGCCCACAGGACCTGTATTAACCTTAGTCTTCCATACAAAGACCACATGTATTGGAAAAGGCCTACTTTAGACAGCTTGGAAAAAGCTTATCTGAACTCTTTCTGTGGAGACTGAACCTACAAGTAGCTACTAACCAGTGGTAGATATCAGCACTAAGTCCACATTTGTATATAGTTAGGTGGAGGCCATATGCAGAATAGTTACTCAATCCTTAGGTTCAAGACTGCTTCTCCTATAGACTAGTCATGTGAACTTGGGTAAATTATTTTAATTCCTGCTGCCTCATCTTCTCTTTAGTTAAATGGGGTTAAGTAATTCTGTAAGAGGGTGGTCCTCAGGAAAGGGGAGTGTCTCAGGTTCCACCCCCACCCAAGGGAGGCTGGAGCTGAGTAGGAGAGATAAGAAGCTAGAGAAGAAGAGAGAGAAAAAAAGAAGGAAGGCAGCAGGATGGAGAGCCAGAAGCAGCACAAGAAGCAGAGACATGTGAAGAAGCTGCACTGGCCTGGTCTGTTTGAAACAGATGTGGGTGAGAGACCCAAGGGGAGGTGACAGTGGCAACGTTGATCGAGATTTTGATTTTGTTCTTTTCCTCCCAGAATTGTCAGGCTGTTTCTGACCCTTTTCTATGGGTCCCTGCCAAAAAGTGTTTTAGACTTGTGGCAGGCTTTCCGGCCTTCCTTTTGGCCAAGCCCATTTGGGTGGACTTTTGCCCATGAGGTGATGGGTAACTTTGGGTGCTTAGTTTAGAAACTATATTCTTTGTCTTTTCTGTATTATTACACTAATTGTATTAAAGTTTCTTTCCACTAAAGATCTTGTATGGTTTATCTTGATATGGCGGATGGCAGAACCTATTTAGAACGGGCAAGTTTGGGGGTCTGGGGGTGCCCCTCTCCCTGTCCTGTAACAATTCTATCTCCTGAATTGCTGTGAAGATTACATAAATCAATACATTTACATCCCTGGAATACTGCTTGGTATATGATAAATACTATAGTAGAGTTAATCATTATTATTTATAATGTTAGTAGTAGTATATTGAAATGATTAAATCAAAAGCATTGCACAGCATGTTACCAGCTCAATTTTAATATGGTTACAATTTTAATATACTATTTCTTGAAGCAAGAAACAAACAAAAGAACAATTTCAAAAATAAAATGTAGACTAGTATATTTCTTACTATTAAATTAAATTTTAGAGAACAGTCTCTTATTAAAAGGGATTATAAATGTTAGAAAATGTATTATTATCTTTACTTGTTATTTATAATTCCACAATTGTTTTTTATTTTAATTCTATAATGTAGGAAAATAAAAGCTAAAATTCCCAAGCAAGTGATTACTTTAAGTTGAAATCACACCTAACTTTTTGCATCTTATTTGTCCCCAAAGCAAGTCACTTTTGCCTAATCAGTGACACTCAGAAGCTCAGAACACCAGGGACCATTACATGGTATTTCTCTATTGCACTAATTGCACCTTCATTGTGTAGCAAACAGTCATGGGAAGAACGTAGTTCATTAGTACTTTTCACACATTATGCAGTGACATAGTCCAGATTATTGTACGATTATATCCTACTTACATGACTTCAGTGCCTTCTTTCACTGAAAACAAAACAAAATGTTTCCACTTTCTTAATATACTTGGAATATGCCTCTAGGGTAAAAGTAAAGGAGCTTTGGAGTATGCTAACTGTATAAGATACAATACAGGAAAGCTTTTCTATTTTCATGGAGTAGTGTTTCATAGATTCATAGTAAAGCAACTTCTTCAAGAGTACATCTAATCAGCACAAATTACTCACCTTTGAATACTACCAACATGTTTTGTCCCATTCTATCCCTGATTTACTATTTCTTGCTACAGTATTTCCAGTTTCAATCATACTCTCTGTTATAGAAATAACTTACTTAAAACAAATACTTTAAATTGAAGAATGTAGTCATGGAGAAATGAGTTTTGTCATAAAGAATTTTTCTTCTAGAAAAATGTTATTAAAATTTTTAAAAGCTTGCATTATATACTTGATAATAAATAATTCAGAACAGCCTTAATTTTGTCCAAAGATATGATTTTATGTGAGAAAAACTTAGAAATAATTATTACTAAAAGTAAATGGTTATTGTGTTACAGGGCAGGGAGAGCGGCACTCTAGAACCCCCAAATCTGCCCGCTGTAAATAGGTTCTGCCATCCGCTGCAACAGAACAAAACATAAAAGACCTTATTATAAAGGAACTTTAATACAATTGGTGTGCAGTACAGAATAGGGGAGGAATGAGGAAGAATAGAGTTTCCAAATCAAGCACCCAAAGTTAACCATCACCTTTTTGGGTAGATGTCCAGCTAAACAGGGTTGGTCCAAAGCAGGCCTCTGAGGCCTGAAAGCCTGCCACAAATCTAAGGTACTTCCTAGTGGAGACCCATAGGAAAGGGGCAGAAATAGCAGATAAGTCTGGGAGGAAAAGACCAAAATCAAAATCACGATAAAAGCTGCCACTGTTAACCTCCCCACGGGTCTCTCACCCACATCTGCTTCAACCAGTCCAGGACCCAGAAGCAAGCGCAGTTTTATCACATCTCTCTGCCTCCATGTGCCCCATCCAGGTCTGATTCTTGCTCTCCATCCTTCTTCCTTCCTTCTCCAGTCTCCTTTCCAGCTTTTCTCCTTGTTCACCTCTACCCACCCTTGGAGGTGGCAGGGAACCTGGAAACTCCCCTTTTCTAGGGACCACCCTGTTACTATTGGAGCTGTAATAACTGCTTAATGCACTATGCAATTTTTTGAAATTTATTTCTTTATAGTTATCATTTAGTGATGTAGGGAGGAAACTATTAAATTTTTACAAATTATTTTAGATGACATAGCCCTTTAAGATGAGGACTGCAGTGGTACCAGTGTAATTATTACCAATAAGAAGCAAATTTCTATAATGCTCTCTTCCACTTACAAATATTGCTAGAAATACAACCACAAAATACTGATGTATTTCCAGTGTAGAATTTTAATAAGCTTTAGAGAGTCATTATTTTAGTGATTCAGAAGGCCTTGGTTAGCTTAATACACTAATGAATCATTTGGTTAGCAAAAGTGGGCCCCAAGTACATTATATAATGAAAAGTGAAATTGTCTGAAATAAGCAAAGAGTACTGTGTTTCCCCAAATAGGCCTGAAAGGAAAGGACTTGGAAAATAAAGACAGGGATTACAGAAGATCCAAACATACCCCCCATATAAGGTTAAGATTCAAGGGAAGAAAAAAGGGTTTAGAAACATGAATAACAAATATTTTATATTTATGGATTTTTGTTCCTGTAAAGCAAAAATAACTCTGTTACTTTAAACCTTCAGTAAAGTTGTATTTACAATTGAACGTTTTGTGTAAGTAGAAATCTCTTTGAGAAAATCAAAGAAAAGGCTTGGAGTTATATATACTTGAAATTTGCTTTTCTGCCTCTAGCTATAATGATTTAAAGATGAATTTCTCTCCCAACCACACATGTACACTTACCAATAACAGAGAAACACCATAACAACTAAGGGAGACTGAAAACAAAAAAATAAACCTCCAGCACACGAACATCACTTCAGAATTTAAAGAACATGTGAAGAAAGGAAACGTCCCTGTAATTATAGAATGTCAGTTACTAGATGGTAAATTGATAGAAAGTATTTTTGTCATTGTTAGAAAAGCTCCTATCTTGAATATCTTCACACTGAAATGAATATTTCTTTGCAGTTAGTATAATATTGACCAGTCCAATGAAGAAATACTTGGTATAAAAATAGCTTTTAAGAAAAAATAAATGCAGCATAATATATGTATGTAAAGGTGGAAAAAAAAAAGACAAGATATAGTATAAATGCTCACTTATCATCAGTAGGTTCTTGGAAACCACAATTTTGCAAAAAGAAATTATTGCCATAATGAAAGTAGCTTCCTAAATAAGTCATTTTGTTCAGTGTTGGTTGGGGAGTTTATATTGTTGCTGAATGAAAAGTTATTCAAGGATTTGCAGTATATTTTATAAACTCAGTTTAGTAATGTACTTTATTAATTTCTAGTCTATAGGAGTTATGAAATAAAGCAGTATTTAGCTGCATTTAAAAAATCATTGAAGTTAGTCTATAGAATTAGTTGGGTTGAACTTGGCTTTAGTTTGACAACATTATTGTCAAGTTGGCTGTAATTCCATTTCTTTCCTTCATTTACATCCTCAAATTTCACTATTTTACCAAACAGTGAATTCAAAAGTATGTATATATTTTTTAAAGATTTATTTATTTATACATACAAGCTGGGGTATAGGCCAGAGGCATGGAGTGGCGAGAGGGTTCACCAGAGACAGAGTGGGTAGCAGAACAGGCAGATCAGAAATACACTGCTGAGGGGAGCAGCGGGCGAGGCAGGAGAGAATCCCACCATGTGGGATTCTCCCTGGCCGGGCGTTGAACTCACATCGTGCGCTGCCAACAGCTCCGCAGCGCAGCTCTCAACCGCTGCACCACCAGGGAGGCCCGAATTCAAAACTATCTTTAATGACATATGGAATTAATTGACCTCACCAGAAAATTTTCATTAAGTGTCTGTTTCTTAACATAGAGAGATCATGTAAATAGTTCCTCTTCCTGAATTCTATCACAATGCAGCATTTTCTAGTTGTAGCTTACAAAATCTATACAATTCTGATTTAGAGTGTATTTATTTAGGAAATGGACTTCTGGTATAATGTCAATGGTTTTGACTTGATTGTGATAGGATTATTCCATTTTTTTGTTGTTGTTGCCCAATATTGTAAAATCTTCCCTATGCTAATTTTCCTGAAGTTGTGAATTGTGCATGATCATAATGAATAAATGAATATTTTTAGTAATGGAAGTATCACAGACATTTCAAACAAATTTTATGGTGAATGTAAGAATAATCAATTGGATACAAATGTAGATGGATGAGAAATTATATCTGGGCATCCTGTGGTGCAGTTAAATGAGAATTACTTTATTGTAACAAGGTGTTTTTAGCTAGTGAGCCACGGCCCAGATTTTGCTTATATAGGTGGAATCTAATACTATTTTCAGACTCTATTCTAATAGAGGAAACATTAGTATAGAACTTTTATTTGATAACTATTTGAGAATGGAGGCTTTCAATATGGGGACTAGCTATGAGAGGAGCACAAAGTAAGCAATAAGGCTTAAATTCCCTCCTCCACCTTCCATAATGGGTTTGTTACAGGGATGGATACAAGAAGGTGATGCAACTATTGAAGTGATACGTGGCATACACTAGGCAGAAGTCTCAAGTGGAGATCTGACAAAGTGTAAATAGCAGTGGAGCAGACACCCTCTCCCCAAGTCTCAAAGGAATACCAGTGTTGCTCGGAATTATACAGTGATTTAGCACTTCCAGAAAAGTCTGGAAAGCTCAGTTTGCTCAAACATCAGCATTATCATGAAAGGTGAGAATGAAAACAAAATTTCCTCAAGTCATTATGTTGTGAAGCGATTGGAGTGAGGAGAGAGTAATATCCCTGCAGAATGTAAGAGAAAAATTTGTTCTTGGACACGGAAAGCTTGAAGTTTAGGATAGCAAAAACACTGAGAATTGGAAGGGGATCTGTGTTGTATTATAAATGCAGAAGCTATTCAAATGGCAGACATCTTGGTTTTTTCTTTAGATAATAGTGATACAGTTATGAGAAGCATGTGTCTGCCAGTAAGAAGGAATGAGAAGAAAAGGGAGAAAAATTACTTAGGTTCAACTATATATTTTCTCTTAATTTGCGATCTTAAAATCATAAAATCTAATTTTATTCAAGCTTTAGAAGAATTTTTATCCTTTTTTATTTGATCTCAAAGTTTGGAAGTAATGAAAAAATTGGGAGTGGAGTAGCAGTCATATCCATATTTTATTAATAATCATCCACCACATTATTCAGGTGAGCTTGTGGAATCAACTCACTTGCATCATTCTCTTCTAAGATTAAGAATTTAGCATTTATAACAAGTGAGTACAAGAGAGAAGGTAGGATTCAGGAACTCATCACACATGTAAAAGTCCCTGCAACGTTATGTTAAAAGCCTATGTACCGTAAAAAAAATCATCTCTTAGTGATTGATACTCAGAAGTTAAAACATTCTTCTTTATTTAAGTTATTGTTGTTAATAACCTTATTTTACCAGATGGATGAAGCACATAACTTGAGATCCAATCCATTTTACTATGATTTATTTCACCAGAAGTCAGGTCTGGTTACTCCACTCATCTTATCATTGGCATTCTGACTGGTCTTCCCACCTACTTCCAACTGCTTACCCTTAGGCAAAGTGACTTGCCTAAGGATGGGTAGTCATAAACACCTTTGACCAACTGATTAAGATAAGAGTTCTTCCAAGGAGCCTTAGATCTGTATGTGGATGTAGAGGACATTTTCTGTGGAGTGCTAAATGTGAAACTCAATTTACCAGTCACAATTTCTTAGCAAGAAGGAAAAATCTTATCTCTAATAAGACAGGAAGAAGTCTACATGCACAGAGAAAAGCAGAGAAGAGAGGGCAGACGTGATATTTATCCCTACTTTTAGCTCTTTCTAGAGTCTGCCTCCATCCTGTCACTTTCAGATCTTAGCATACAAACACATTTATCAGGGGAGGTGGAAGGGTGAAAACAGGAGGGGCCTAGCACATTGGACTATGACTAAGGCTACCAGAAGGGGGTTGTGTGGGTAGGAGCAAAGGGGAGAGGACTGTCTTCATGGACAATTACTGGGTTTTTTTGTGGTGGTTGTGGTGAAATACATTTGCAAAAGTGTAAACCTATACGCCTAAGGTATATAGTGTGATATAAATCAACATTACCTCAATAAATATAACTTTAAACACACACACACACACACACACACACACACACACACACTTTCTTTATTTGCTTAAGTTAGTTCAAGTTGGATTTCTGTTACTTGGAACAGTTGCATTGCAAAGATCAAAGAATAGGTTATGACTTTTAAATTCTGTTTAACCAATAGAAAAAGAAATAATTAAAAGGAAATACAAATTATGGTATAAAATTTGTAAACCCCTGAAGTAAAATAAAGCACATGTGAAAGTGAAATGTATAAACATGAAGAATATTATGAATGTATAATTAAGAAAAGATTTAAAGTCTATCTTAACTTTGCAATTTTCTAGCTAGTTATTAAATTTTCTCTATTGTTGATTGATACCCTTAATTTCTAATTCAGGCAATTTTTTTTCCTCCCCTGTATTTTAATTGTTGTAGTCAGTGTTTTTGTCTTTATCCTTTTATCCAATAGACAATCTTTCGAACATATAAAAATAATTTATATTTTATACTCACTGAAGACTTGAAATGAAAGAGATTCTGTAAAGATACAATCAATGTAAACATATTGATTTGGAAGTAAGATAAAAATAATAAAATAAGCAGTTTTTGAAAAATTAATACTATGAAACTGAAAGATCAAATGAGGGCACTATTTCTCATTGATTTTCTACTACTGATGATGACATTGAAAATACTTAACTGGTAAGCTTTGCTGATTTCTTGTAAAAGTTTTCTAACTTTCTCTGAAACCTGAATCCATATTTTTAAAATTCTGTTGTAATCATGTATTCTTCAAATGGAAAATAGTGTCTTTCATAATGCTTAGTAAGTATGTGCTGGTCTTACAAGTGACATACATATGTTGGTTGTGGCTATGCCCTTGATAACATTCTTTAGATTTGTGGCATAGAAATATAAAGACGAGAAAATATGTAACCCTATAAAATTGAAAATAATCATGATTAAATATTACAAGAGCTTGTCATTTACTTAGTAAGTGAGATATAATTTGTTATCTATCCCAGACACTTCCTTGCATTTTCAAATAGACAAATTAACAGCAACTCAAATAAAAGCCACTGTCATATACCATTTTCTAAATCATTCTCAAAATTACATGCTACAGTTTGCATCTTTTCTTTTCCTTTGATCTTAAAGCAAATTAAATTTTTCTTATAGTTACCCAACTGTGAAGATCTTTCTCAATGTTAATAGATATTTTGAGTCACCATATCAGTTTTTGTTAATGGATTAACACTATACCTGGATTCTTCTCATGTTTCTGCCTCATGCCCCACCATCTATACATCAACACACATCACTGCAGATGCTCTTACACTCTCCTTTTTTACTTCCTGTTAGAGAAATTTTGTTCACTAAATCCAATGAAGAGTAGGAAGAGGCTTAATAATGCACACATTAATTCCTTTTTATGCATGCACCACCATATTTGAAAGTCATATTAAATAATGTGGTTGGAAAAAACAATGGCATGTCATTAACTGGACATTAAAAATCTGTTGTTGAGGTTACAAAATCAATACTTCAATAAGCCAAGTGTAAGAATGGCAAAGAAATCCACACTTACTTGAATGTCATTTCTACGTGGAAGAGCTTTGTCATATCCCATGATGACACATAGGAGGAGCATAGTAAGGTTTAATCCTCCCAGGGTATATTTTTAATTAATTAATTAATTTATTTATTTATTTTTTTATTTATACATACAAGTTGGGGTACAGGCCAGAGGCGTGGGGTGGCGAGAGGGTTCACCAGAGACAGAGTGGGGAGCAGAACAGGCAGATCAGAAATACACTGCTGAGGGGAGCAGCTGGCGAGGCAGGCAGGAGAGGTCTGCCGCGCCATGTGGGATTCTCCCCGGCCGGGCGTCGAACTCGTGTCGCCGCTACCAACAGCTCCACAGCGCAGTGCTTAACCGCTGCACCACCGGGGAGGCCCCCAGGGTATATTTTTAAAATACTGAATATTGCGAGATTTTCACCATTGAGTTTAGGTTTATAATTAAAGAACAAAAAATGAATAACAGAAATTAGAAATGAGATATAAATAGCTGCATGAATTTTTATGCAAGTATTTTCATACAGAGACATTTTAAAAACATCAGTTATTTGAACCATTTAAGTTATAAACTGACATAAAAGCTGATATTAAATGTGCAAAGGCAATCAGGCAAATGCATGAAGTAAAAGAATACAAGCTTTTATTTTTACTTTTTTCTACCTTTCTTCTCTGTGACATGAACAAGTTTTACTTGATTTCAAAATCAAGTGTTTTGTAAACCATTTGCCAATAGACTATTTAATAAAATTTGGTATTTAAATATTAGCCAGTGCTCTTTTCTTTTTCTCATTGATATTTTACTACAACAAATGCATAAAATAATAATGCCACTACATACTATGTTTAAATTTTGATCATTATTATTTAATGAACAATTCACTTCTTTGGAACATAATAATAATCGTGATGAATATAGAACAGAAAAAAAGCTATCTTATATACACAGAACTGAGAAGATGATGAAGGAAAGTAATTTAAACTGATTTTTGATGATATCTTTGGTCATGATAATGATGTTAATGAAATCATAATTAAGGAGCTAGGTAGGGCTGGAGGGTGAATCACCTTGTCCTTCAGCCATTGGAGGCTTTCGTGACTTCGCTTATTCCTGGCATCTAGCAAGCACACTAACTCACATTAACTTCTGACACATGGACTTCCAAGGAAACGCTGTGGAACTTACATAGAGAGAAGTTAGATTCATAAAAGACCCTGTTTAGCAAAAAAATCCTAAAGAAAAGAAGACCAACGAAGGTATTACACTCCCCAATTTCAAATTATATAACAAAGATATAATAATCAACAGTATAGTGCTGGTATAACAACAGATACACAAATCAATTGTAGAATTGAGAGTCCAGAAATCAAGCCGCACTATATGAATGGTTAACTTCTCACAAAGGTGACAAGAAAATCCAATAAAGAAAGGAAAATGTCTTCAGCAAATGATGGTGAGAAAACTGGACATTTATATGCACCCCCAAAAGTGGAAGTCACTATCTCACATCCTACATCAAAATCAGTTCAAAATGGATTAAAGATTTACACGTAAGGCCTGAAACCATGAGAAACATGGTATGGTCCAGCTGATCTCAGTAATGTCTTCAGGCTGTCAAGTCCAAAGGAGCAAAGGAGTGGGTGACAAGAAGAAGAATAAACAAATGGGACTAGAACAGACTAAAAAGTTTCTGAACACTGAAAAAAAATCATTCAAATGAAAAGTAATTCTGAATAGAGAAAATATTTGAATATCACACAGCCAACATGGGATTAATATAAAAATGTATACAACTCAGCAACAACAAAGGAAAAAAAAATAACCCAATCAAAACATGGTCAAAAGTTCCCCAATTTCAATAAAACCCTCAGTGTACATCTCTTCTTCCTACTTTTATCCAGTTTAGATATTATGTCTCAGCATTATAATCATTCCTTTGCATTTGTTATTAAGTAATTTACCTTTGCACTTCCCAAAATAATACTAATTTTGGAGAATCCTGTTTATTTGCATACATATTGCTTCACATAAGCATTATGCTGATAAATCCACAATGTCACAAAATTCCTTTGCTTAAAAGAATTAGAAAACTTCACTATAGCATAGACCAATTCTACAGTCTCTGTGTAATTCTCTTATAACCTTTATAACAGGTTTCTCAAAACTCTTTTTCCTTTTTATGATCTTTCAATGGCATGTCCCTTGCAACATTTTTCTTTGCTTTCCATACATTCAATTAGCCATATATCTAAGGAAATTCAATATCCTAAGCAAATTCTGTGTCTCTTCACCTAAAACAGTACTTCAGATAGAATAAAGATTCAATAACTATTTATTCAATGAGGGAATTTAGTCATCCACAAAACTCTTATTTTGAGTCTAAATTTTTCATTGATAGATTTATAATTTGCAACTCTTCTGCTTCAGTACTGCAATACAACCTAAGTCAAGAGAACATAGTCTGTGCAGCTTAAATGATTTTTTAAAAAACTCAGAACGTTGCTTATCTTTCTTAAACTTCACAAACCATATTTTAATAAGACTTATTAAATCTCTCTACCAGTTTTTATGTCTGTTCCTCAAACACTGTGCACATGAAAGTTGCCTCTAGGGCTTCCCTAAATCTTTCCATTTTGCAAAGTTGCAGTCACTTTTCCCATCCTCTTTTACTCACCAATATTATTTTCACCCATGTTATTTTCATCTTGAGCACATTACTGGATGAATTATGTGTCAAGAGAAGATGACCTGTATGGTTTGGTTTTGTTTAATAGTCTCTCTCTCTCTAAAATATAGATAGCTAGATAGATACCTAGATATAGATATACAGATATACACACACACACATATATATACATATAGATCTATATGTATATGTATCTTAATCTCTGTCTAAACAAACATAAATAAAATTTTGGGATGGAGGGGTCTCCCTGGTGATGGAAGGGGTTAAGTCTTAGCCTATGAAGCTATCAGCAGCCACTGCAAAATGAGTTCGATCCCCAGCCAGGGAGATTCCAACATGGCACATCAGACCTGCTCCCGTCAGCAGTGTATTTCAGACAGTCTGCCTGCTCTGCTCCCCACTTTGTCTCTGGTGAATCCTCTCACCCCCCACACACCTCTGGCCTATATCCCAGCTTTTGTATGCATAAATAAATACATATTTTTTAAAAACTCAATTAAAACATTGGTATGGAATTCCAGAAAAATATAGTAAAAGAGAACATGTATTATTATCTTTTTGTTACACTATATTCAGGGTGTGCATGAGTATGTGTGCATGAGCAAGCACATGCACATGGTAGTGGTTTATATTCTGGTCAAAACTGTATATTGATTTGACTGAAAATACCTTTTTGCTTGCAAAAAAAAAACCTACATACTGTTCCATCCAGCTTGTATATTATGTTGTTAAATATTTTTAATGATACTGTTGATTATATATGATCTGTTGATTTCTGAGAAATATGTTTTAAAGTCTTCTATTGTGATAATATGTTAGCTTTTTCTGTTTATATCTTTGGTATCCTTTAGATATGTCAATTTATACTGCCAGGTGCATGGTCGTCCCTTGGTATGTGTGAGAATGAAAGAAGGCTGATAGCACATCTAGAAGGCAGAGAAAACTCCTCTTCCAGTTGGGACTTAACACTCAGCATAGCTTTTAAGACCCACAGTTTCTGTAACAAATATATATATTACTGAAACTGTAGAAACCATTGCAAAATAATAGCATAGATCTCTGGGACTTGCACATAAGTTCATATGATCTTTAGAAAATCTTTTAAAAACTAGTTTATAGCATTTATTCACCTCTTTCAGAAACTGAAATCATATTTAGTAATATTCATAATTATTGTGAACATGTAAATATTGTATGAAGTTTCTGGAATTCCCCAATAAGACAGTAAATACAAATTTCTACACTCAGACCAAATTCATGTCTTCTGCTGATAACTAGTGTCTTTTTTTTTTTTTTTTTTTTTTTTTGAGAAATAGTCCTGGGTATCTAAACAACACTGGAGTCATGTAATCTTAATTATGGGAAATCAATTATTAAGTGACCTGAAATGCTCATCATGAACTGGCCATTATATTTCCATCAAACTATAATCTTGTGCTTATGGATAAGCAATGCATCATCAAGTATAAGTAGTAGATAATAAATTAAATTTAGGAAAATTTTGAAAGTCTATACTAGTTGCAAACACTGGCAGCTCATCCTACAGCAATATCAATCCCTGTTGATTTTGTCTATCTTCCTTAATCCAGTCTTATGGTTTCATGGATAGTGTCGTATGGTAGATAACTGAGGAAGAAAAAAACATGTTCCATTCTTGATTTATAGTCTACATTGTACACTGGTTCTAACTGTAACTGAATAGATGTAGAAAAACATTCTAATCTAGAAGTGATCCTGAAGGACCGTAAGGGAAATAAATCTTTCCAGTGGGTAAAAATTCAAGCAGTACATTTTGTTTTCTATTTAACTTGGACTGAGAAATTGCTATAAGAAAAGATTGGCATAGATTCATGAGCATTTGTTCACAGTCTGGATGCATGATCAAGGACTTGGAAAGAATAGGATTAGAAAATTGGTTAGCAAAGAGTTCTGAGGAAGAAATATTGGGATATAAATCTAAGAATGACTAGAGATTGTGAAGATATTTTTGTTCTAAAGGGCATTCTCTACAGAGGAGTCTTTCAATAATCAGATGGACAAAAGAAAACATACTGTGCATGAATTCCTTTTCATAAGTCATCCTGTACTTACACAATGAACCCAAATAAACACTACCACAACGTTAGTAATGTAAGTACACTATTTATCCTCAGCAGACTCTGTCATGTATCTAACCTATAAAAAGCAGAAAAAAACATCTCTTTATGTGGGGCCGTTTTTTTGGTGAGGCCTTATTACATTGGACAAATTGTATCATGAGGTGATATTTATTTATTGTCCAAGGAAGAGAAATACATTGTGTTTTCTTTGTGTTGTTCAAATTCTTTAAATTTTTTGATTATGGCAATTTTGAATTTGTTATAGGATAGAAATAAAAGCTCTCCCATGGCTATGTTGTTGAGTTCTGGAGATGGGCTTCCCCTCTGTAGTGTTTTGTTACCCTGAGGACTTGTTTGTATTTTTCTTTTCCCCTTTATTTGCTTTTGGTTTTATTCTGCTGGGCATAGATACTCCTTTTCCACTATTCTGGGTTTTTAACCAGGTGGTGGGTACAGTAGCTGGGGCCTTCCTCAGACCAGTTTTTGGTAGCATTGTAGTGGTAGGTCTCACTGGGTGGGTAAAAAATATATTGTGACTATTAATTGCATTTCTTGCCTACAACACTTCTAGGAATATCATCCATGAATTTATCAACTGGTTTATTCACAAATATGGCATTCTGTACACAAAGGACATATTTCATGTCATAAACAGTAAGACAGTGGGGCCATGCAGATAGAATTCATAGATCTTATCACAAGCCCCATTACTATAAGCAACTAGCTGTAGAATAAGTAAATGCCTTTTGAAGAGTCAACCAATGAATGCTAGTTGGGAGGGATATCTAGGAAGGATGGGTTCTATCACAGAGAAAGCAGGATAGCTCATGAATCAACATTTACGGGAAACTATATTGGTCTGGGAATGTAGTAACAATGAGAGGAGTTTCTTTCATGATTACACTTAATGTCACATGCCATTTTTTTCCCTCCATTTAATTCCCAGTTTGAGTTCCGCTGTTGGAGAGATCATGCTTCCTAAGAGGAACACTTTAGAGAGAACACATTGTTGTTTCACTAAATTGGAACGTGAATCTGCCACTTAACTATTGGCACTTTCCTTTTTATTTGATGCTGTTGTTTATGATCTTGAAACAGCAGAAAAAGAAGAGGGTTGCTCTATTAGCTGGTTGATTGATTAAGATTTTAAGGGAAAATAGTATTGCTGTTACTCAATAGGGGTTCTTGGAGAATTATGTCTGTATTATCTACAGGGTGCCTCTTAGTATTTTAATGTTCAGTAGTAAAAGTTAATACAAATTTGTAATGAACAAACAAAGTATGTACCATTAGGGATTCAGTTTCTTCAGGAATGAAGATTGTTGTCATTCCAGCAGGTAAAGAACCACTCAGCTCTTATATATGAACAAACGTACTCATACAACTCAACAAAAACATAAATGCCAATCAATTAGTGGTCCAAAAACCGTAATAGACACTTCTCCAAGAATATATACAGATGACCAAAAGACACATGGAGCAATGCTCATCATCACTTACTATCAGGGAAATGTAAATCAAAACACAGTGAGATACCACCTCCTCCCTGTGAGACAGGCCCATATCAAAAAACAAGTGTTTGGAAGGTTTTTTTGGTTTTGTTCTGCTGGGCATGGGTTTTCCTTTCCCACTATTCTGGGTTTTTAACCAGTTGGTGGATACAGTAGCTGGGGCATCACTTATTATTAGGGAAATGAAAGTCAAAACTCAATGAGATACCATCTCATACCTGTGAGACAGGCCCATATCAAAAACCAAGTGTTCGGAAGGATGTAGAAAAAAGGACCCTCATACATTGCTGATGGGAATAATAGTGTCTCAAAATGTTAAAAATACGTCTGCTATATGATCGAGTAATCCCACTTCTAAGTACCTATCCAGAGAATGCAAGAAGACAAATTTTTAAGGGATATAGTCGCTCCTATGTTAACTGTAGCACTATTTACATAGGCAAGTTATGCAAACAACCCAAGTTGTAAGGACAAAGAAGATATCGTGTCTATACTCATAATGGAATACTACTCGGCTATAAAAAGATGAAATCTTGTCACTTGCCACCAAATGTATGAACTGGAGGGATTTATGCTAAGAAAAATAAGTCAGAAGAAGAAAGACAAATACAAGATGATCACTTACATGTAGAATTTAGAAAAATGAAACAAAAGAACAAACAAAATTAAATCAAACAAATTCGAAAAATCTGACTTGAAGATTTGAAGTTACCAGAGGGAAGGGTGAGTGTTGGGAGAAAGGAGGGAGGGCACACAATAGAGTACTGGGAGCTTTTGGGTGCTTTGGTGGTGGGTGTGGTGCAGAAGTAGAACCTTACCTCTGAATCATGCAGCATTCTAAAGCAGTGTTACCTAAAAATAACCAAATAAAACAAACAATATTTTTAAAAGCGGGAATGGGAACCATGGAGTGGGCAGTGGCAGACTAACTATGGATTTGTGACCATTTACAATAATGAGAATTATCCCAGTTATTTTCCTTTAGTTTTTATATGTCTACAACAACCGTAATGTTTTTATCTATGACTTTTTTTGTTTTTCTTTATGTAATACTTTTACAAAAGGATCATTGTTTCTGGAAATTTTACAATTTTTTCTGTAGGTACAAAATATTTAGATGGGAGTGTAATCAATGTAAGAAGGAATTAACACATCTAGAGATGGATATTATGATGGTCTCCCAGATTTGCACTTACTGACTGATGATGGGGACTTTGTATAATTTTGGGGAGAGTGAAAGAGTAATTTTGTTTATACAAGATGAAAATTGCTTCTTGTCAAGACAAATCATGGGTTACTTTTGTTGTTAAAATAAGTGTGGATGCTGTGCTAATTAACTGTTTCCCCTACCTTCAAATCCACCCTTATCTTCCAACTATGCTAGCGAGGGGACTCTGCAAACAACATTTCTATTTTATCAGCTGGATCTCTAGTAGACTGTGAATACAGGTTTTAGGGTAAGAAAGAAAGGATGCAAGAGGAACAGGGGCTTATTTATTC
Organism: Scalopus aquaticus; assembly: GCA_004024925.1. NCBI lineage: Eukaryota > Metazoa > Chordata > Mammalia > Eulipotyphla > Talpidae > Scalopus > Scalopus aquaticus. The sequence continues at coordinate 40,338 of PVIJ01009035.1, read as the reverse complement.
CTTTTTGTTGCCAGTTCCTGTCAGTCTCCACTGTAATGGTTCTCAATTGACAATGATAGGCAATTGAAGTAAGAGCAGGTGATTTCAATTTTAGGATTTCACAGGCTATCAGAACCAACTTGTTCCATCTCCTCAGGATAGCTGGCAGACTCCCTGTCCTCTGAGGTCTGACTCCCAACTCCATGGGACTTCTCAGTTTTAAAAATACCATAGACTTCCTTTTGTTTCCTCAGGATTCGGTGGTTATAACTGCTTCCTGCTATAATTAAATCTGAAACCTCAGTCTCATCTTAGAAACCTTTCATTTCTCTAATGCCTCCTAAATCCTTTTGTATCAAATTTTTTCCTGTTAAAATACTTGGTAAGATTTCTACTTGTTTTCCCGACTCTCATACAGACACTATACTATTGACGGTATAATGAACAAGGCAAAAACTCCTTTCCACGTTCACAATAATGAGGGGAAAGGGCAAGTAAATAGAAAATTATAATACAGTGTGTTATGAATTACTTGTGCAAAGGCCCAGAGATAACATAACACTAGTCTCAAACTCATCCCCTTCTTTTAAGATTACACTGTTTTCTCTGTCTAGAACATTTCACTCACTCTTTCACTTATTCATTCAACTAATATTTCTTTTCAGCATCCTGTGTATATCTGCAGGATGTTTTGACATAAATTAAATTTAAAAAGGGAAATAAAGAGAAAATGAAAGAAAAATTATGTCCCAGCTGTCATTCAGCACCCTATTATAGACTGTTATTAAACAAATAATCAGATAGCTACAATTACTATTCTGCTATAATAAATACTCTGAAGGGAAAATATGGGAAGCTAGGGAAAAATATTTTAGAAAAGTTCCATCCATTCTAGTAAGTTAGGGAAATAATCTCTGATGAAATGATATGTGAACTGAAATTATAAGCTATAAAAGAAATTAGGGAAAGAAATACAAAAACATATGTCCTAAACTTGGACAATATCTTATACGAAGAACCTAAATTGAAAGGCTACATAACTAATTCTAGGATGTGAAAACAAGCCATCACCACTATCTCTACACCTTCCTTTTCCCTCCTTTCACCCTTTTCCTCCTCCCAACTGTGACAACCAACATGTCTCTAAAGATTGCCACATGCTCTCAGTGGGACCACATTAAACCAAGAGTTCCTGACAAACATGAGAGGAGTTCTCTCATCTAGATGGGAATGTGAGCACAGGGCATGCATGCCTGATGGTGGGCACCTCGAGTACGGTGTGGGCATGCGAAAGTGGGCACACCTGAGCCTGGAGGCTGAGGCTATAAAGGGCAGCATCTCTCAGAGACAGAGATAGTTACGACAGAAAGGCTACGAGAGGAAGAGGCCACAAGAGAATGCCAGAGAGAGTACAAAGAGAAAGAGTAAGGATTTGCAGGGGTTGAGCCTCCTGGTCCCCCACTTCTCTCCCTGCCTTGCCAGTCTGTGGGTTTACCCCACAATTTGCATAGAAAAGGCATTAAAGCCTGAAAAAGCCCCTGAAGGCTCAAGAACTCTGCTTTATCTGTCTGCCCTTGTCAGTAGAGAACATGTCTTGTGCTTGCTGACACTACACCTGGTAATATTTAGCTCACCTTAACTGGGGCAGGGAAATTTTTGCTTTCAAGGAACCTAATGATATCCCAGAACTAGTCATTCTAAAATGGGGAAGATTCCCCCATTGTTTGAAGTGAGGCTACTCTAGCAATCCTAAAGGCATAATCCTTTAGAGTTAAGAATAACAGTTTCATATAGGAAACATCAATATAAAATTCCCCTGTGATTATGATAGAAAAGATGGATAAGCAAAATGAAGACACCACAGAAAATCTAGGAAGTACTTACTGTGTGCTTTATGTGTAATATCATATAAGTGCTTATGTGTAATATGCATGTGTTCCCTAGCAGTGTTCTAAGGTAAGCACTATTATTTTGTAATTTCTTAGAAGCAGAAAGTTTGTGGGAAATGCCCAGATCACAGAACTCCTATGTGGTAGCACTGGCATTAGAACATAGGTGTTCTCATTACAAGACACATTCTTAACCACTTGACAAACCACAGCAAAGCTCAAAACAGAAAAACAGAATGCTGAGGGCAGTTCTTTAAGGACATATTGGCAGAATCAAGAATCAGAGAGAGGGAGAGAAAGAGATAATGAAAAAGAATGATAAATAGAATACAGAGGCGTTTAGTGGATTTTTAAAAAGTATAATGACAGGAATGAAAAAACAATAATAAAACATTAAAGTGTGAAATTCAAACTGTAGTTTAAACCTTCCTTCAAACAATAAGGGAAGGAAACAATCAGAATAAGAAAGTCAAATTGGTAGCAGTTACCAGGGAACACACTCAGAAGTAAATGGAAAGATAGAGGCTTACAATATCAGGATGAGATGACAAATTGACATGCTGATGATCTTAATAAGATGTATTTATATGTGCCTCTGATGAGATAGTGGATAAAATTGTTTTTTAACTCTTGTAAATGTCTCAATTTAAGTCACTCAAGTGGTTAAGATTCGTCAATTAATGCATGTAGTTTTTTAGTCACAATAGCATCTTTTGTCATAGTTTAATATTAAGAATTATGTACAAAATATCTAAATTAATTGAATTTGTCATTTCCTCAGTTCACCCTAGGAAAGAATAAATTGTTCCATAGGAAGGGTCAAACAAATATGTGGTAACTGACTAATATTGTAAAAAACTCAGTCTATAAGAATAAATTTTCTTTTTTTAAAATGAGATAATGACTCATTTATCTCAGAGTAAGGAAAGAAAATTTCACCACTATTTCAAATAAAGCATCTGAGCTATTAAATTTAAGTGAAATAAATATTAATTTTCTTAAAAAATCAAAATTGTGAATATGACTGAGAATTAAACTCATCATTTCTAGATTCCCTGTTTTACCAGTATCAAAACTAACTTATATGAAATGATTCGAACAGAATTTGTACAGCTTCCAGATTGCAAATATTTGAGAAAAAATATATATCCCATTTACCCAGCGAACAGTCTGTAAATTGGACATTCACAGAGGCACAAGTTCATTAACTATCCTTTCAGAAGTCAATTTTATGCTTCCTAAATTAGATCTAGAGCTAGGTTATTTCAGGATGGCAGGCTGGGAATAATATACAGATTTTGTGAAATCAGGTTTAGCCCATTTTCAGCTAAATCACATTCAATTCAATAACAACCACTGAAAACAAAGACAAGTCAATAAGAATAAGTTGCAGAAAACTCCTTTGTTGAGATTACTATTAAGTTCTCAAAAGATTTTATACAATGAAGTTACAGATCATCACAATTGATCAAACTTTGCCTCTGGAACTTTTCACACAAAAGAGCATCAATTGAATTTTGTGTGTGTGTGTATTTTAACTGACTCCACTTCTTTTTTTTTTTTTTTTTGAAATGTATTTTTCCTCTGTGTTTAGATGTGGTTTAGTTTGATTTTTCTCAGGAATAGAGCTATATAAATGTTTAACAGTAAAATGCTACTCAAAAGGCAGCTTATTTTTTTAATATCATGCTTCCTTCAACCACCTAGTGGTACAGGAATATGATCACCTTAACATTCTACACAGTTTTATCATAAGGTGAAGGAAAACATGTTTGTTTTATATTTCAGTTCATGTAGAAAATTATATAGCAGACATTCCTCATTCAAAGTGATCACTTCCTTGCTTTAAAGTAATGACATTTTAATCTACTCTAATAAAATTCTTTGACCCTAGGCAGGAGTTTAAATTTATTTTTCAGGATATTGATAATTTTATTCAAATGGAGTTCCTTGAACTGCTGATTCTGATCTCCTGACAAGTCACTGGTTATTAATGTAATGATAGGCCCATGTCTCCTGTAGGTGCAGCACTGCTAACACGATGATGTGAATGCTTCAAAATGAAAAACAGAAAAATTAATTCACATGTAATATTTTATCTAAAAATAGGATATAGAAATCAAAAGAATTAATGCTCTTTATTCTAGTTTATAAACTAGGTATTAGTTTTAAATTGCTACATAAAACATTTTGTTCTAGTATTTTATATTGAATTTAATTCCAAGGAGTTGTCTTAAGTTATTAATAAGGTACTGGGTAAAAATAATCAGCAATAGTTATAAAGGTCAGCACTGTACAAATTTTTAAGGGTAGAAAATGCCTGACTGCTTAAAATGATTGGAGGCTGAAAGACAACCCAAAAGAAGGGAACAAAGGAAAGAAGATGTGATGAAAAAAGGCCTTGTATCTAAACCATACTGCATTTTATCATATCCCTGGTGTTTTGGGACCTACCATAGTCAGATCCAGAAACTTACTCATGAGACAGGAGAGTCCTCTCTAACTGGATCCAAGTGACAAATGCTGTTTAAGGTGAGAAGAAAATAGAACAAAAAGCTTTAATTTGGATCATTCAGGTTTTGGGGTTTGTTTTAAACTAAACATGCTTCATACATAAGCATGAATTTGAATTCTGTTTTAGCTGTCATCTAAGACATGAAAGAGGGAAGGAAATTGCATTTTGATGACACCTGGGGAATAGAAGCAATTGGAGAATGAGAAGGCAGACATGGGGAAACTGCAAAAGTAGGCCTGACTATCTAGTAGCTGGACTGCTGTGAATAATAAACACATGTCAGATTGCCTCCTTTTAGGTAATTATAAAAATGACCCACTCTCACCAAATCTCACTCATCTATTTATATCATATAAAAGATTAATTAGCTACAGATATCTATTAAATAATTGCTGGGAACTGGAGTATGAACACAGGTTTGTCTTTTTCTCTATTTACTTTACTAACTGCCTCTCTGGGAGCTGCTTCATTGTTTCATAGGCTTAGTTCTCTGTGAAATATGCAGAACTACAAAAATAAAATTAATGTTGCTTTTTATTTATTATAAAAATAACTGTTTTATATGGTTTATCTTGAAACAGTTATAGATTACGAATTGTACAGTGGGTCAATGGATAAACAAATGAGTAGATGGTATGCTAAACTAAATAAGAATTTTATGTCTTCATCTGGGTTATAATGTCAACTTTACGTATGACTCCCACAAGTAAATTTACTCTTGCAATGTGATTTCAGGATTGGCAATCTAACATTGTAATGCAGTTATCTTTATTTTAATGAGTCCCTCTTACCCTTGTAACAAATGGACTTAAGTATACCATAAGCAAGCGACTAGACATTTGTTAAATTTTGTTTAATTTTAAAAAGTTAACTCTCTATCACTTAACATGAGTAGACTAGACGTATATTATCCAAACTAAAACAGTTTTATTTTCTGTTCATCAAAATGCTAAAATGACTTAAAACTCCTAAATTCATTTTTCCGTAATACTTACCAATCCTTGACATGAGCCCATATTCCAGAGAAGTAATTTGCTCTTTCCTTTCTTGAAGTCTACAATTTTACCTGCTAATTTCAGTTTCTCCTAAGTCTGCTTAAATCAGTAGATAGTTTTAACTCCTAATATATCTATTTCCAGTGAAGACACTGAATGTGCCTTTTAATGTTGGTACGAATTCTATACTCACTTGATTTCCATTTATTTTTATGAATGAAATCTCTCTAATTTAATGTTCATACACTGAAACAAAGGTCTCATTTCCAAAATGTCACTGTTTTACAGCCACCACTTTTTTTCTTCCTTCCTTCCAATGACTGTTCAGGATGTGTTCTTTTAGGAACTAGTATAGGAAATATTTTATCTTTAATTGCAGGTTTGTGTTTTCGAGTTTAAAAGGTGGCTTATCTTAGCTCTATAACTGAAAAATGGCTTAGCTTTTAAAGCAAATTTCTGACTATTAGAGCTAATATACTCCTGGGTAATGGGGACAACAAAATGAAAAATGACCACAGTGCACAGTGTTATGGTATCTTGTGTAACTACTTGTAAATTAAAGATGTTCACACAGCTTTAGAAAAAATGCAAGGTACATTATGTACCCAATACATAAAAAGACAGATTTTAAAAAATTCTTTAATTGACCTGCAGTCTTACAAGTGGCATTATTTCCAAAGGTATGGAAGTAAAAATTATGAACACAGTAGGCAGAATGCGAATCTCTTGATTACATCATAGCGATTGCTTGTCAAACTTTAGCTAGTGGTGTATATAACACCCTAACTGGTACATGTAAGGGCTGAATAAACCTCTATACTGTCTGCTTTGCTAAAGTTACAGAATTTTTTTAGTTGTCTTCTATGATTCCATCTCAGTACCTTCATTCTTTAATTTCCGTCCTCTTCTCTGCCCATTTCTACATCTCAACAGGTCCTACAAAACATTTGTTCATTTTAGTGTTGTAGCTGCCTAAGGCAGTAACCGAAGATTCCAGCTGAGCTAAACAGTATATTTGTGCTTTGCTAAAACATAATGTATTTTTGCTAGGTTTGCAGTTTTTTCCTATTACAGTACTTTTCAAGACTCTATCACCTTTACAGCCTATCTCTATTTTTTCCAGGGCTATTCATGATATTCCAAAAATGTGTACTTGGCATTCTTTTCCACAGATGTTGATGTGGATTCTATATCATGACCCAGGAGACCTTTTGATATAATGCACCCGTGATGGATGGTGACCTCCTCTGATATTTATAGTACAGCTGTTGGAACCATTGGACAGGATTAGTGATCTGTGAAGGAAACCTGCTAGGCTTGCTAAGATACTGTGGTTGAGATTTTGATTATGTTATTAAAAGCAAGTTATATGTCCAAGTTTGAAATATATTTTTAAGTTATTTTTAATGCACTTAAATTCTACTCAAAGCTCCTTTAATTATCATGTATTCTACTGTACTTAATTCTTTTTCTAATTTTTCCCCATTATATAGTGCATTAGAAGAAAGCATCATACTGGTTGACTTGAAATACAGAATTCTCTCTCATTTCACATAACATTAGATTGGCATAATCATTCATTTTAATTGCAGTTTCCACACCCTATTCTTTGATTCTTCCTAAAACCAGCATAGAACTTTCTGTTTCCAGGTTGGCCTATAAGGAACTGGGAAATTGTAACTTCCAATCATACACAAGAGAAAAAAATAAGGAAAATTAAAATGAAAAATCAGTCACTCTTCTTGATCATCAGGAGTGAGGTCACAGATCATAGATTTGAGGTCATCAATTTAAGTTTCTCTTACCATTCTACCTTTCTGGGCTGTACCCTGGCTTGTATGCATAAATAAATAAATCTTTTTAAAAAATAAAATAAAATAAAAAGGTGCAAGGATTTCTGCAGTTTTGAAAAACTTACACACTTAAGTGATTTCTATGTCCAGTAATAAAAACTTCTCATATGGTCCCAATTATGGACACTGCATCAATGAGGTAAGTAAAGAGTATTGTTCCCCATGATATGTACAGATGACAGTGCTATAAGCCATATGTGGCTAGAAAAGCAAAACAATTTCATCACTGTCCTTGCTTAATATTGATTTGCATTTTCCCTTCAAAAAAAAGCTAATATTTTTGTTGGACAATCCACAGATGTGCACATGGATTTAACTGTATTTATATAAAAGATTTAATTTTATATTCTCATCTGCCCATACTCCTTAAATTCACTTTTTTAGAAACTTAAACACAAACAAATTTAGTATCAAAGGAAGAGACAATCTCATTAAACCAAGCAATAAACAATTCAGGATATTAGTATGGAAGAATATGAGAAAGTTAATCTTCGGAAGAACAGAGCAATAAAAACGAGGTCTGTCCAAACTCTTCATTAATAATTGAAACACGGATGCATACGTGAAGTGCTTTGTAAGTAATGAGTACTAGGCATAAATATTTAACAGTTTGCTTATGAAATGGTCCTAAATTATGTCTAAATGTTAACAAGGATGTCTTATACTCGACAGAACAATGAGGGACATAAATATTTCAAAGCAGCAAGCATGACAGGTGGAAGCTAAGAAAACACAAGTTTTTCTAACTCTTCAATCTTCAGATATGTGCTTTTTAAGTTTAATAGGAACAAAGTGTTTCCCCATCAAAGCCAATGTTTATATCAGTTACATCAAAGCTATACTGGAATCTCTTTAAAGTACACTTATCAGACAACTCATACAAAGTGATGTGTCTTAGTGGTATAAAGAGAATCGACAAATAAGATAGCATATTTGAAGTGGAATCATCTCCTTAATAGCTAATGCAATCTTTTCTTTTTGACCCAGCCTCTTACAAAGACACGTGTAGATCATGGGCAATACTCAAGGCTAATGCTGCAAACAGACACACAAATCACATATGAACAGATAAAGGGGAATACTTAAAAATAGCAAAATTGGATAAAATTGACTGCAATATAGGGCAGGGAGAAGAACTTCCTAGAACTCCCAAACCTGCCTGGTCCAATTAGGTTCGGCCATCTGCCACATCAAGACAAAACATGTAAGACCTTTAATGGAAAGGAACTTTAATACAATCAGTGTGCAATACAGAAAAGACAAAGAATATAGTTTCCAAATCAAGCACCCAAAGTTACCCATTCCCTTGTGGGTAAAAGTCCACCCAAAAGGGATTGGCCCAAAGAAAGGCCCGAAAGCCTGCAATAGTTTTAAAGCACCTTTTGGTGGTGACCCATAGAAAAGGGTCAGAAGCAGCCAGACAAGTCTGGGAAGAAAAGAACAAAATCAAAACCAAGATAAATCTGCCATCGTTAGCCTCCCCACCGGCCTCTCACCCACAGCTGTTTCAACCAGTCCAGGACCCAGAAGCAAGTGCAGTTTCTTCACATGTCTCTCTGCTCATGTGCCTCCTCCAGGTCTCCTTCTTGCTCTCCATCCATTTTTCTTCCTTCCCCAGTCTTGTCTCCAGCTGCTTTTCCTCCCTGCTCAGCTCCACCCTCCCTTGGGTGGGGCAGAGAACCTGGAACTTCCCCTTTTCCTGGGGACCACCCTGTTACAATTGTACTTATCCTTTACCTGAAAAAATAACTTCTTCACAGTGCTACAAAAGCATAATATGAGATAGGATATTTGGGGCATAGAAGTCAGTCAATATTTCTTTTGTTCCTAATAACAAATGTTTTGAATTAACCTAAGAAATGATCAGGTATAAACCACATAACATAGATGATCATGGAATTATATGGAGACAGCATTAAGGTCCAGCTGCCACCACAATCTAGCTGCAGATGTACTGTGTGGAAAAGTTTCACATTCTCCTGAAATAATACTGTTTTCAATAAAGTGATGGAAGGAACGGTCATTATATTCAATTATAAAAGAAATCATTTGGCAATATAAAATTAAAAGGCAAGTAGAGCCCTGAAACTATCTGAAGAAACAATATTCAAGAATCTTAACAGAAGCATTTCTATTAATGTGAGGATTTAGATTGCTGATTCTCAGTAGAGGGAAGAGTGATTTAATGAACTTTTACCAGACAATGGCTATTTTTGCTTTTTGTTTTACTTTATTATACATGGTAATAGTCATGCTACATTTTATTTTATGACTATTTTATTTCTTGTTCCAGCACTATAATTTCCCTAAAATTACTCCTTTAGAGACTATCTGTAACTTTCTTATAGCTATATCAACATTTTCACAGAACAGTGTTTTCTCATCCTAAACCACTTGACTAACTATAATGATACCAATTGCTGTTCTGTGTGTCTGCTCATACATTGAGATTTTCATTTGTTTACCCATTCACTGTATTTAAAAAAAAAATTGGTGTGCTTTTTTCCCCCTGAATTATGATTCTAATCATGACCTTTGAGATCTTACTTAAAACTTGGCCTTATCTTTCTAGTATATATTTTCCTAATACCAATTCATTTCTGCTAATATGAATCAATAAATTTACCATAGCAGCTCAAAATTTAAAATATAACACTATCTTTAGAGGAATAAAAGTTCAGGTATTTTCTAGATGTTCTCCTACAGTTCATTTCAATTTTGAATGCTGAATGGGTTTCTGTTTCTGAATTCAACTTCAAGTGCATGGACATATAATTCAGTGCTCACGACTACTTTAAACTGTGCTTGATTGCTTTATTTATATCATAAGTATCTATAACATGCAAATTTTACTTCTTAATTGTTTTTCAAATCTTTCAACTTATCTATATCACCGCTGCTGTTACGTAGGCTGGGTTGGGGAATTTTTACAATTATCTTTCTACCAATACTTTTACAACTGACTATCAGCACAATTATTCTGCATTAAGTTCTGTAGAAAATTTTAGGCTTAGGCACAGGGTTAGTAAATTTTGTATATTTAAGGTGAAAATTATCTGTTCCCATGTACATTTTCTTCCATTTATTCTATGCAGTGAAAGTAGGATTAGGGGTATTACTATTACAACCTTTCATATAAGGTTTTGTTATTCCTCAAGGTTGTCTTAGGTTGACTATTTTCTAAGGTGTCCATACTCATTCATCCATTTGGATGAATGACATTTGTATGACTGTGAAATTTCGGAAAAATGAATTAGATCATTGAGTTTTAATATTAATTTCATAAATAATTATAATGAATATTTATTATATTACTTGGGGCTAACTATGCCCAGAATTTAGTCATTTAGAATACCAAAGGTTGACTTCTCATTCATGCCACACACCCAGGGCAGTTGACCAGGGAGATTGAGTGCATTTTAGTCACTCATTGACAGTGTTTCTTCACTATTATCCTTTCTGGTAAAAACACTTGTTCTCCTGAGTTCACCATTAGTTGGCCACCAGTAAAATGCTTAAGCCAGAAGTGACTCTCATTTTGTCAAATCACATGTATCTCGCTGTTTGAAGTAGCCAGTTGCTGCACCTAATTTCAAGGGATTAGGGCATTGTGAAACTTGTGCCTGGGTATAGAGGAAAATCTTTGTGACATCATGCACATGCGTGCAGGATCGGACAAGTACTGTCCTCAACCTAAATGCAAAAGTCATCAGAAACCCCTTAAAAATTAGAAGGTTCATTTTGTTAACTCCTACATTGTTGTGACAGCAACTTTGATGCCACTTTGCCACGGGCACGCGATGAAGGACACAACAGTCGTGGAGCAGGTTTGCAAGGTAAGACTCTGCTACTTGAGCAGAAGTTCTTGTGCCATTTATTGAAAGCTTACGAGTTTGTAAAAGCTGATCATGAGACAGTGGTTTGAGGAGTAAGGTCCAGGGGGCCGAGGGGGCAATTTTTACATGGAAGAGAGAAGGGGACATTGTGGCTAGATGTCAAAAGACATTTATATCAGCAAAGTATGTGTGCTGATGTCATCAAAGGCAGAGTTTTCCGAGACAACCATAGAGATAGTCACTTCATCAGGTCAACAGCGGCCTACACGTTCCCAGGCCTGCCTTGTGATGGGGCTAATCCCTGTAGGCAGTCAAGGAGTGCTCTGCTGTGATTTGCAGATAGCAAATAGGTCACAGTTGCCCATGAGTGCTCAGCTCATAGGAGCCCACAATACAGGAAGCTCATGTATCTTTCTTCATTGTCTAATTGACATAGTTACCTTCACTTTTATGAAGTTTATTCATCTGTGTTCTCCAGAATCAGAAGTTTGCTTTCTTGTAATACACACAAACACTAGGTAGACTTTACCAGTATTAAAATCAAGATTCTGATTTTAATACTAAGAATACCATGTAAAGAGCACAGTGATAAAATCTTTTCCCACAGGGTTCCAGCTTCTTGAAAGCTTGAATTAGCAGTGTATTGAATTTAATGATGTTTCCTTAGCACCCAGATTAGTTCCTGCCACACTGTCGTATAGAAGACAATCAGAAATTAATGTATGAATGGATGATTCTGTCTAAAACAGACATTTACATTGCTGTAAAGCATAGATCTTATGATTGCAAAAGATGAGTCACATTTGTAAGAATTATTTGAATTGATTGACATTATTGCATTTAATAAAATAGACACAATTTTTTTTAATGTTTTAAAAATCAGTTCTTCCTACTGATGTTGGTGTATGAATGTGATTTACACTGCTTTCTGTTAACACACCATGGTAAAGTTTTAAAGAGTGCTTCTGTTTAGTGTATAGTCATTTTGAAAATTGAAAAGGAAGACTATGGATTATTTATACTTCCACTTACTGTGAAATAATTATATTTATAAATATACACATATAACTAAAACATGCAAATTTATGTAGGGCATGGTATAATTACAAAGTCTAGCATTATAGCATAGAGAAGTCAATTTTGTTGACATTTTATAGAGAAAATATTTAGATATGAGTTTTTTATTTTAGCCTTAATCATCATTAGCCTGAAATAATTATTAATTTTAATAGTTATTAAAATGATAGATAGGCACATTTATTTTAATGAATATTTTAATAATATTAAATTATAAATTTATTACCACATCTGATGGTTTTTTATACACATATATTTTGAAAAGAATAAAATTATCTTTTTACTTTCTGCCTCTTTGTTTAATACCAAATGAGAAACATTGTAATAAGAATGTGTAATAGATTGAAACACTAACCATACCTATGATTTAGACAAGTCATTTTAACTTTTTAAATTTTAATTTGGTCATTTGAAAAGTAAACAATTGAACATTCTCAAAGGACTAACTTCAGAATTCTCTTACTCTGTGTGCAATAAATCATAGTAGGCTAGTTCACATATACATAAACATTATAAATAACTAAATTGTAGAAAAACAAAAATTCAAAATATTTAAAAAGCATGAAAACTACTACAAATATTACAAATACGAATAGATCCTGTCATATTACTTGACTGATACATTATTACTGATACATTATTACATATATACAATAATTCTCTGTGGAACTGTGAGGTTTGAAAACTGAAAGAGTAATCACACTGGAAAGACACAAATGAAATTATGACCTCCTTAAGTATTGTGAAAATATTTAATATTATTACTACTTTTATTATTTACTGTATTTCAATACACTTTATATAAGTTTACACTTTAGTGTAAGTTGTGAAATTTTAGTGGAAATACAATGCTAAATTGAACCGTGGTTGGAAGACACTCTGTTATTTGCCATTCAAAAAGAAAATGAAAAACGTATGTAAAATAAGGAAAAACAGAATAAGATCATTTCAATCATAATACCAAAAATAGCCCTACAAATTAGACAAACCCAGATACGGATGATCTCCAACATAATTTTTCTATCATGTCATGATACGGAGATTCCCTAGAAGGTATTCATTCTGTTATGTGGGAAATTAGGATATACTTTATATATAGACTATGTGGCATTTAATCCTCCCCATAATATTAGTAAGTATTCCATTGTAGTAATGGTTGACAGTGGGAGAAAGTTAATTTGAGCAAATTATATGGTGGGGGAAGGGATGGGAATTCTGTGAAACTGATAATTTCCTTAGTCTATACCAGGCTTGGATTACTGCAGATTACCATTGAATACTTACATGGTGTTTTGTGTGATACAAATATTTGAGTGTTTTACATGAACAGGCAGGGAAGAAGTGGTTTGGATTATTTTCCTTTGAAGGAAGACAATTTCCTCTTAGAAATGGGCTTGTGGCAATAGCAACACAGGAATTTGATGAAAACTTTTTAGATTTTAATGCCCAAGTAGGGCAGCTCCAAAAGACCTTAAAGAAAATGCCAAGAAGAAAGGGGAAGCAATTTTTTCCTTTCTTCATGTACAAACAACTGAGTTATTTACTTTTTTTTTTTTTTAGCTTTGGTTTCCTTTATTTGCTTTCCAGTTTGTTACATAAACTTCTTACATAAATATGTTTGTATATTGTAAGTAATATCCTATTCTAGGATCAAAATTATCATAACTGACATCCCTGACAAAAATCTCCAGCATTTTTGCAGCTACTCTATGGATAGCAACTGTGTTCTCATAATTTCCTCCATCACTACCAATTCTGTGTATTCATTTAGCTGATGTTGAGTTGTCATCTATTAAAAGACAAACCTGGATGAGTCTAGAAACTCATTTTCATATCCTATTTGGTAATTTAGCAGAGATAAGATTCACTGAACTGTGCCAGTTGGCAGAGAGAAAAAAAGACTACCACATAACTTTTCTTGGAGATGTTCAACTTTCCTTTTTATTATGGAAAGGAAGAGTTTGATCTAGTTTTTCAAACCTAAAGTAACACTCATGGTTCAGAAGGAAGGAAATAAATCATGAGTTAGGTAGAAAATGAAATTGTATCATAATCATTTCAAAGGTAGACACTTGGGAATGTTTAAGAACAATTCTTTATTCATCAAAAGAACAAAATTAAAAAAAATTAGCCTTATATACTTTCCATTGTTGGTGAGCAAATGCATGGATGGAAGATAAATAAATATTGGTTGGTACAAAATAATTTTCTCACTAAACAGAAATAACAAAACACAAATATCAAGCAAATGACAATTTTTGTTCTATTTTCATGCTCTCACAAATGTTACAAACTAATTTTTATCCTTAATTACTGTGTCTTTCAGATATTACACATCTCAAAAAATATTAACAAATTCATGACCCCTTAGAGATTGCTATGTAGCTAAAAGTTTTGTGTGTGTGTTTTTCTTAATACGTAGTTACAGTGTGAAATATAACTGTGAAAATGACATTGTGGGGCGCTATATTTATCCTCTCAATGACTTGAACAGCACATCAAGTTGATTTAGTTTATAATTATTTTTATCACTCGATGCTGCAGGCACAATTTGAGAAAAAATTAGGAGTTGCTTTTGGAGTTTTACATCATTGTCCATAATAGGAACTCAGTACTTGAATTTGTCAAACTGATTGGCATACTCAGGAGATACTATGACTTAGCACATTGTCAAACTCTCATTGACATCTGTAGGTTAGGTGGGAGAGCTCTCAGGCTTTCCGGCCCTTCCCTTGGGGACGGGCCTCTGCAGGCCGAAGCACAGGTGCCTGATGGTGGCACCTGGGAGGTGTGGCAGAGTGTAGTGTAGTGTGGGGGTGTGTGGCTTAGAATAGCGTAGCATGGGGTAGTAAAGTAGGGTAGTCGTGGAGTGGTATGGTGTGAGGTGTGTGGAATACAAACAATAAAAAGAACATTATGACAACAACTCATGAGCAAAGTCTGCTTGGACTGATGCTGAACCTGCTTGGTTTAGGGTGGTTACGTGACAACATCCCAATCCCAAATAAATATATTTATTATAGAGATCAAAATTGTACTTATAATTAAAAAGAATTGAATTATTTTTAATAAATTTTTCAAAGAAATATATGAAGATAATAGCTATTTTAAGTCATTTACACAACTTAGGAGCAAACTAGGAGAGAAAATAGACTATCATAAAAGAAATAGGACTTGGATGCAAAGGATGAATTTTCCAACTATAATTTCAAAATGCACAGTTACTTTGAGACTATGAATTCACCTAATTATGTCACACCATTCATATATGAAAAATCAGAATAATATCTGGTTTACTGGGCTTTTATTTGGTGACATTAAGATAATATATGTCAAATATCTTTATAAAATATAAAGTGAGGCCATTTTGATTATGATCCTGATATTCTCAAAGAGAACGGAGTAAGAAAGGCTATTTTTCTTAAGTAGCAAACAATTGCAAAATCTCAGTGGGTTAAAGCAACTAACACTTAAATTCCAGTCCTATATTTTGCAAAACCGATCTTACTGATCATAGTGGCACAGCCCCAAGTTCACGGTGCAGCTACCATATCATATATTTTCATTTGTCATATCTGATAAAAAACAATGAATCTTATACTGGCATTTCATTGATTTCAACCAGAACTGACACAATTTCATTGATGTAATTAGCATTTATTTGACAATAATAGAAACCCGGTAACAAAAAAAAAAATAAGCCAGGAAATGAACACTTACGTCTGGAAGGGAGGAAATGGAACATTATTCTCAAAAGTGTTAATGGTCATCAAAGTATGTAAGTGTTGAACATTGTAGTAAAATGAAGAATCCAGTTCACATTTGTGATGAGATCAACAAAATTTAGAATCTGACAATTCTATATACGTTAGCAAGGATGTGGAGGAAAGAACATTTTCATATATATGTTGTAAAGTATAAATTGATGCATGCCATTTGGTGAAGAATGTGATAAAATCCAAAGGAGTAAAAGCTACCCCAAACTTAAATCATAATTATTCCACTAATTCAATTCCATCTTTGAAAAAAAGATTATCCAGGTGCATAAATATTGACACTTGTTTATGAGAGGAAAATGTTGGAAACGACCTACATATCTACATGTTAATCTAACAGAGAATGGATAAATCAAAATTATGGTCTACATGCATACACAAACAAACACATTCACATACACATAGATATAAAATAAACTAGAATTACATACAGTTATTTAACTATACTATCACCCAAAAGATATTAATTTTAAAAAAGAAAATAACCTAATATTATGCATAATATGGTATAACATAAAAATTTTGAAAGGTAAAACAATTATTCAGCAATCATGACATATAAACAACTAACATTTAGTTTAATTTTTTATATATTTAAATAATATAATGGTATTTATGAGTTTATATTATCATTTATATTATTTTATTAGATATATTTTTATATTTTATTTGCTTAGATGTAGAGAAGGAGAAATAATACTTTGCTTAAGTAGAGAAGGAGAAATAATACTGATAACTATTAAAATACAATTGAGATATAACCATATATTATTAGGTATGTAAATTGTCACACATTACCCTTAAAACTGGATATTTATACAATTTAAACTAACCAACACTGTGCTCACATGTGAAAAGTATAAACAAAACTTAAAATTCGTGTGTTGCACATTTTTTCTAAAAGTTGAAGTGCTTATTTCAAGAAAATAGAATTTTTTATGCAGTAACAAATAATAACCACACCTCTTCCTCTCTCTCTCCTAAGCCAAAATAATTCAAATGAGAAACTAATTTTCTAGAATAAAATTTAGCCATTTTTCAAAGATTCAGTCAAAGCTTATCTTACAGTTTCCTGCTCAACCTGAGTCAGTGGTGTGCTGACTCTACTGCTTCCTGAAAGCAGCTTATTAAATATTCAGGAATTTCATAAGACATTTTTAAAATTGATGTTGCAGTCAAAGCGGGGGTGTGTACAGCGTGAAAACACTACAAATCAGATTTTTAATTTTTTTAATATTTAAATATATGTCTTAGTTCTATAAATTAGTTTAGATGCACAACCACTATTGGTAATATTTGCAAAATTCCTTGCATAGGCCTTTTAAATCTATGTCAGCAAATGGTTTTCTTTCACGATTTAAATATACTTCCTTTGTCTATTGCAAATGACTTCAAATAATCCTAGATGAATAAAGTTAAAGTTGAGGACCTGAAGTAGAACAATAGTATTCTTGTGTAAATTTATTGCTTAATAATGACTTAATAATTACATTTATATTATGTAATACACAGGAGGATAAATGTTTAGCATAATGTACCTCAATTAAGGATTTTTATCATATGCCTTGAGTTCTTTGGGGAGTAATTACTATTTTTAACATGTATTTAGTTTTGAATATTCTATATACACATTTTTACAAATATAACATATTCAGAATGGGGAATTCTTATAATTCGTGGACAAGTTAAGGTCAGTCATTTTAAGAGGCAACATAGAAATTAATTGGTATAGTCATAGAAATAAAAGGCAAAATATTTGAAGCTTAAGTTGAAAGTACAGTGAATGTTTTTTACAATAATCTAGCCAATAGACTGAAAATGTAGGGGGAAAAAATAGAGAATTGATGAAAGGTAAGAAGACTGGACAAAATTTAGCATTCAAAGCATATAAATTTGGTAAGGAATTTATAAACTAAAACACACATTAAATACTGATTATGACCCATGATTTTTTATATTTGGCATGATGATATGAGCATAAATTTACTAGAAGGAAAAATAGCATGCTCCTCTACATTGTATGTCATTCACCAAGTAAGTTACACATTTTTAGATAAAAGTTGTCTTCATAAACTACTCACAGATTAAAATATCTAAATATCTTGAATTTCTTAATTTTTTAAAATTTCTCTCTATATATCATTATTCATTTTTGTACAGCTCGCTTTCTCCTCTCAGGTATAGTCCCCATAAAATTCCCACTACCAAGACAGCTATGAATCATCACTGCAGTCTCTTTTGCATATCATCCCCCATTTTAACCCCTCTCCTTTCCCCCTCCCCTCCTGAATGTCTGATTTATAGTTTGTCTCCCCCCCACCACCCCCCGCTTATTCCTTATTTGGTTCTTCTATATTCCTCACATAAGTGAAACCATCTGATATTTTTCTTCTTCCTTCTAACTTATTTTACTGAGCATAATCCCCTCCAGCTCCTCCATGTTGTTGCAAATGGCATGAGTTTAACTTTTATGATTACTGAATAGTATTGTGTTGTGTATGTATACCACATCTTCTTGATCCACTCATCTGTTTGGGGGCATTTGGGTTGTTTTTATATCTTAGCTATTGTAAATAGTGTTGTAATAAGCATAAGAGTACAGGTTTCCTTCCAAATTAATGTTTTTGTGCCTCTTGGGTAGATTACTAAGAGTGGAATTGCTGGGTTATATGAAATTTTTAAGATGCTTAAAGATGTCAGACTGGAAGAGAGGAGATTAAGATGGTCAGTGTCTTAAATTTAATCAGTTGTGCTTTTGATTGTCAATAAAGCTAAAACAGAATTTTATTCATGCTGTGATGCCATAGAGATGTAATTCTGGAAAGCAGCCTAACTATATACAAAACATTCATCTTATCTAGCACCACTAGATAATATTGACAAATAATTATTTATATGTACAAGCAAAAAAATATATATATCATGCTTTAACACAGTAGCATCGTTAAGAGTGGTCTGAACCATCATTTGCTGCTCCCCAAACATTCTGTAATCTATATTGAGACCCATTTTGTTTCCTGAATACTCCTTTTTATTACATTTAACACATGCTTAAAATTATTAAAATGATGCAACACATTTTGCTACATGGAAGAAAATATAACCATTATCTCCTTCTCATTTTATTGATATTATTAAACATTCTCATGTCCTTATCTTCTGTCTTTCCACAAAATGCTGTCATCTGGGTGTGAAACACATATATCCACACATTAATGGGTACATATGTGTGAGCACACACACACATACACACACACACTCTCTCTCTCTTTCTCTCTCAGTGTTTCATCAAAATTTTCCCTAGAGCTTATAGTTATTTTTGTGATTAGCTGAAATATAGTTTAGGTCAAAACTGCACCTTTGAGTTTTCTAGTTTTTAATAATAAAATTTTCCTTCCAGAAATCACTACTCCTGCATACTATTCACAAAAGAAAACAAGAAGCACAAACTTGATTTTAATAAAACTATATGATGAAATTGAGCCAGTGACTGAATAGACAGGGACCCAAAATATAGCAAAAAAGTCAACATCAAGAATAATACTCAACTGGGATGTTAAAATATATGAATAATCTATTGGCGTTATGAATTAACAGTGAAATTAGATGAGGTCTAATTGTAAAAAAAAAAAAATTACAATGTCAAAATGGCACTGCCACAAATGTAAAGTTGCTAAAAATGATACAATACAGCAACAATATTAACAGAAGTGTAATAATTGTAATAGTTGCTAACTGCAATAGTTCTCAGTCTGTAAAGGTCAGGCCTGGTATCCTTTCTACATAAGCTCAAGGAACACAGCAAATGCACAGAACAAGGAAGCCCATAATAGTCTTGATGTCGTTTTTAGAGTTGATGAGTTTTGAGAGTGGGGCCCTTGGGTTCACTCTGGGAACTGGTTCACCAGAGCTTTCCTTCTGCAGCACGGGGCGAATTTCTCCATGAGACAGAGACGTTAGATATACCTAAAAGAACAGGTTTTTTAGGGAAAGGGACAGGGAAGTTAAGGATACTTGCATAGACACAAGCGGGCAGGAAGAGCTGCCGCGAAAGGGACAGATTTGCTGAGAGAGAGGCCTGCAGGCAGGCGGGCAGCCCTGAGGGGAGCTGCCTCTGCTCAGAGAGGTCAGTGAAGGCCCGGCATGGTGCAGGTCGCAGGCACAGAGGGACAGAGTTGGTGAAAAGGGGCACCTGCATAGGCACAAGTGGGCAGAAAGATGCTGCCCCAAGCTGAGGCACCACAGAGACTGCACTGATATAGTCCTCTTTCAGTGGAGCTGCTCCTTCTCTCTAGGAGTGGTTTATTTGCTGTTGATTTTGAATAACTATGTAAGATCTAAATGGGACTGAGATGCTACAATAGGCTCAATCTCCATATTGTTACCCCTGGTCTGAGCTCCTGACACTCCTTACTGCATGCAGTCTGATACCTGCCTAGCTCTGCTTTTGTGATCTAAGCATTGGTATAGCTGGGTTAATGGTTTTGCCAATCCCTTCTAACCCCACCTCCTTGTACGGGTTTGATTCTAACCTTATTTTAAGTTATATTTCCTCCATCAGTCCCAGCTGTGTTTTTGAATACCTTGATATTCATGTACATCTACTCAACATAAAACCAGCTGTAATAGCATAATCCTCTTTCAATCTCACAAAACAAGCTGCAAATCACCAATATTACTGTTCTAAATAAATAGTGCTGAGAAACTAGTACAAATTATCAAGGAAAAAAAGTGATATTCTCAATCAGTGTGTTTTATGCCTTGACTAGGGATCAGAGGCACCCAGGTCCATTTTTATTTCAGTTAACATGGTTCAGCCAATTTTAGGGCTGCTGTGCTTAATGCTCAAGCACATCTATCAATTTTTTTACTCTCCATCACAGTTCCAGAGTTCTGACAACCAGTTTAATATGTCCTTAACAAGGAATTAGGAAATCCTTTTCTGAAGTAACTGAATTATCCTCATGTACTGACATTTTGAGTTCCCAAATAAAAAAAGCTCTCTCGCTACCTGACATGATAGTGAGAAGCTCACGATGGACTAGGTGTTCTAAAGACCACTTTAGTGTTTTTTTTTTTTTAAAGCATGTATGTTGACAATATAATTAAGAAACACGTTAATATGAAAGATGAACAGGAACTTAGAATCTTCAAGAGGCAAGGAAATGTATTTATGGTAAGAAAGACAAAGAATCAGCATTAAAATAAACTTGGATATTTAAAGTTTGATTAATATGGATATGTTAAATTAATTATAGACAAATTAATATGGACACATTTATGGCTGCAGAAATCTCAGAAAAAGAGACAGACCAAGAGAGGGACAATATATGAAACTGAACCAGAAAACTAAAGGCAATGGTAATAAAAAATCCTCATATATAAATAAAAATCCCAAGTGTAAATGGACTGAAATCATCAATCAAAAGGCAAAGTGTGACCAAACATTTGGAGACAAGAGCTTCAGTGATCTCTTTGTGACTTTGTCTACAATGGCAAGAAAAAGAATATTTAGAAAAAAAATGGAGTCACATTCAGCTGAAAAACATGCATTGCGAATGAAACTATCATTAGAACTAAAGACAACACACTGAATGAGAGAAAGCATTTGTACATCATATATCAGGCAAGGGAATGATATCCAAGACCTGTAAAGAATTCACAGCTCCACAAAAAGAAAACAAATACCCCAGTTAAAAAAGGGGCAGAAAAGCTAAATATACACTTCTCCTAAGAAGGCAGGTAGTTGGTCAACAGACTGATAAAAAACCTCATCATCACTCATTGTAATAATGCTCATTACTATTAGAGAAATACAAACCAAAACCACACTGAGATACCACCTCACACCTGTGAGAATAGCCCATATCAAAAAGAACAGCAATGACAAGCATTGCCAAAGTTGTGGCTAAAAAGGGAAAGTAGAGGGCCTCCCTGGTGGCGCAGCGGTTAAGCGCTGCGCTGTGGAGCTGTTGGCAGCGGCGACGCAAGTTCGATGCCCGGCCGGAGAGAATCCCACATGGCGTGGCAGACTTCTCCTGCCTTGCCCGCTGCTCCCCTCAGCAGTGTATTTCTGATCTGCCTGTTCTGCTCCCCGCTCTGTCTCTGGTGAACCCTCTTGCCGCCCCATGCCTCTGGCCTGTACCCCAACTTGTATGTATAAATAAAAAATAAATCTTTAAAAAAAAAAAAAGGGAAAGTAGACTGTTTCAGCAACTATGGTAAAAAGTATGGGGACATCTCAAAATCTTAATAATACATCTACCAGCAATTCCACTCCTAGGTATCTACCCAAAGAATGCAAAAACACTAGTTCTAAGTGATATATGTAATCCTGTGTTTTTTGTAGCACTATTTGTAATAATCAAGTTACGGAAGTAACCTAAAGTAGTGGATTAGGAAGGGGTGGTATACATACTTACTATAAAATATGATGAACACTTGCCATTTTTGACAAGATGTGTAGAAATAAAGGGAATAATGCTAAGTGAAATAAATCCAGAGAAAGACAAATACTGGATGGTTTCAAATCTAGAAGAAAACAAGAACTAAAAAAGCTGAAAGAAACTTATTTGGGAATTGGAGTTCAAAGAAAAGAGACTTGTTTTTAATGTTAGACTTATAAGTCTGTATTTTCTAATTTTTTTTTAAGATTTATTTTTTTAATTTATACATACAAGCTGGGGTACAGGCCAGAGGCGTGGGGCGGCGAGAGGGTTCACCAGAGACAGAGCGGGTAGCAGAACAGGCGGATCAGAAATACACTGCTGAGGGGAGCAGCGGGCAAGGCATGAGAGGTCTGCCGCACCATGTGGTCGAACTCCCGTCGCCGCTGCCGACAGCTCCACAGAGCAGCGCTCAACCGCTGTGCCACCAGGGAGGCCCCTGTATTTTCTAATTTAAAATAAATGTGCAATACAACTGATAAGAAAGAAAAAGAGAGAAGTGTATTTCTGGAAGAATGCTGTACTTATAATAATTTCAGTTATGGTTAGATGCCCTGTTTTATGGGGCTTTTCATTTAGTGACTTTTAAACCAACTTCAAGTCCTTAAAATTTAATTCTGTTGAAGACTCTGTAGTATCTCTTGGTTAGAGCTAAATTTTATTTTTCCACAAATATGCAAATATCGGCATGGTAATTTGAGAACTTCTAAATTAGACTAGATGACAGCTAAACTTCAAATCTTACATGCCTATCCGCATAACTGAAATGACAGAGGGCCAGGAATAAGAAAGTTCTTAAATCTGCTGGAGGAAGAAGAAAACCTGTTCAAGTCACATTTTCATTTTCAATTTGCATGTTAGAATCATCAAAAGCGATTTGCTTACCACTTTAAGATGCAGCGTATTCAAGTGGATGGCTTATTTCCTTCTCAGTATCCTGCTTTTCTTATCAAGCGTTACTGATAAGGGGAGTCCACTATCTGCTTCAGGTAGGGCTTATCCATTCTCCATCCCTGCACTGAACTGGGACATTACATTATTCTTTTCAACAAAACTTGTCACCTTATGTTAGTTTTCATTTTTTGTACTATTTGATCTTATTCATCAGTCAACAAACATTCTTCAAATGTATTACTTTTGTTACGTCTCTGATTTATTTGCCTACATTTTTTCCATGATCTTTTATTTCTTTTCCAACTTTTTCCCTTGATCTTCCAAATTTCTCCTCTTTATTAACTTATATTTCCATTCTCTCTCAATTTTTTTTGCTACAACTTTGATAATTTCTGTACACAATATCTTTCTATAGAACCAAGGGTTTCTTAGAGATTTTTCCAGTATTTCACTTCTACCTCTTAAGTAAGTAGATAGATGGATAGATAGTTAGATAAGTGTATGTATATCAATATATATCAATATGTAATTTTGGTATGTATAATGTAAAATATAATCATATATATATCAATATATAATCCTTCTGGAAGGCATAATCTCTAATTGCCTATAGAATATCTTTACAAAGATGTGACCTGGAAATCAATTTAAAAATACATGTGTAAGGAAAACTTTATAAATACTAACTTTTTTAATTCTCACCAAAAACCACATAAAGAGATATCATTATTCTCATTTTACAGACTAAGAAACTGAAATCTAGAATATTAAATAATTTGCCCAGTGTCACAAACATGACAACATTATGTCTCTAGTGTCCATGATCCTAACTACTACTAAATACTATTTTGAGCATATTTGAACAAAGGCAATACTCTATTCAATTGTTTTATCAATTTAGAAAACAAAGTATCTCTTAAGCTTGAAATTGTCTAATTATTTGATTGTTTATTCCCTATGAACAATTAGCAACCATACAGTCCTGATTAAGTCTGTAAAATAGATGACACATCACTCGTGTTGTTCTCACTGCCACCATCAAAGTAATTCAAATATTCTATTATAAGATTCTTAACCAGTTTTGTCCCCATGGTCATCAGTTTCCTTTCTTTGTCCCCTTCTTCATTTGCTCCTTTCTTTCCTTTCTCTTTTTCTTAATTTTATTTTTTCTTAAGCAACTTCATGTTGCTTAAGAGATGAATTCCAACTTCATCATCTATAGCATGCAACATGAAAGTTCAGTTTCCACCTTCATATACCTAAACTGATTTCCAGTATTCATAATTACTACTGTCCTTACTCTTATTTATCTCTTGTTTACCTTTACAACTTCTTGACTTTTCTAGCTCTGCTTTAATCGCAGAGTATGACTTCAACAATCTTTGTAGCCCAGACTTCTATGTTAGGTTACTTCTGTTGAATTCAGCCAATGGAAGACACCAACAAAAGAAAGTAAGACCTGCACTATCTCCCGTCTCTGCAGTAGGCAGATGCTGCTATAATCCCTTCGGGCATCCAGCTTCTTGCTTAAGTGCACCCAAATTCCACAAAGTAATGACAGGTCCCAAACTCCAGAAATATTGTTGACTGCACTTATTGTAGAGTAAGGGTGATTACCATTTCATTCTGTTTTTAACTTCTAGTTTATCCAATAGTCCCTTCTGTCAAGATTTCTTGTATTTCATCTCTTTTTGTATAATTATCCTTTTAAATTTTTCTCTATTTAAATACTTACAGCAGTTTTGCTTGCCATCTTTAAATATAAAAGAAAACAAACCCAAATCCTTCAAACAATACTTCCCCAACATGTGTTTCTTTGTTTGTTAACAGTTCACATTGATACTTTATTTTTTCTTCTACACCTTTATTGAGATACAGTTCGCATGTCACACATCATACCTTTGACATACACAATTTAGTCAATTTTTGTATATGTATAGCAGATATTGATGGTTATACTTTATTTTTTTGAAAAATTTTATGGCATTGTCAACACCATTTGATTTAATGTTTTATATTAGTGAATCTAGTTTGTTCATCATGACATGCCTAGATGCTTCACTGACACCCAATTAGATTTTTTATTATTAGGAGATATTCCAGTATTTCTGTTACAGTCAGCATGATGTAATGTGCATGCAATAAAGTCCAAGGAATAGCTTCCCACAAGAAAAAGGAAAAAACAGACATTTTACAACTTCTGTTTTTATCATCTAAAATGGAATGTTATTTAAATTTTATAAGCTTTGATCTCTTCATTTGTAATGTGGCAATGTTAACATTAACGTCCCCAAGACTACTTAAGGAGAAAATCATAGTACATGAAAGGGGAAAGTGCTAAAAATGCAAGATATGCTCAGTGACTGTTGTCTGCTTACTTTGCACTGCTGCTTAACTTCATAGCCTATATGACAGTGTCCCCATAATAATATTATACGCTGCTGATTAAGTGTTTAGAAACCTGCATGTAATAAAGAATCAAAAACTGTTTTAAATTTTGAAAATGTTACAGAGAACACATATAAACATAGACCCTCAGATAAACAACATACAATTGTCATTCTTTTCTGGTCTGTTGCCATGAAAAGGATTAGAAACCCTTAAAAAGTATGGTCCTTATAAAAAAAAAACTAATTAGTGGTTGCAAGCAAGAATGAAGGAAACATGAGAAAAAAATAGTGAGTATTGAGTTCTAGTAATTCTCCCTTTTGTTTCACTCCTTTATATTTTGTTTATACTTCATATGGTTTATATTACAGAGGTGAGTCAAACAGAAAATAATATAAACATGTTAAATGTATGTCATATAAGGAAGTGATAAAAAATGTAGAGAGGGAAAAAAAAACCTCAAGAAGAAGGCTTGGGTATCATGAGATGAAGCTTACACCAATGAAAAGAGTAATGAAGAATCAAGGCCCAGATATCTATATGTAAAAAGTGGACAAAAGCATAATGAGAAGAAAGGAAGGAATAACTTTGCAATCAAAGGTAATGGAAAAGCTCTCCATAATCAACAGAAATCTTCTCACAAAAATGTGCAGGAACACAGGGAATTGAAGATGAGATCTGGACCAGTTATTAAGGAAAATCTGCAAATGTTAAATTATAACTGCTTAGAGACTAAAATCACAGGATATTTTTTCTGACTAGAATGCAGACTGCAAAAGACTTCATACATTGAGCGCTTACTAGGTTAGAGGCATTGTTTAATTGTATTGAATTTATAAGTTAAATGCTTGGTATAACTGTGCAGGCTAAAATTGTCATTTCTTTGTTTAATAAAAAAAGAAATCTGGCCACATATAAGGCTTAGGTAATTTAATCAAGGTGAAATAACCACAAAATAAAGAATTGAGCATTCAAACTCAAATTTGAGATAGAACTTGCACTATATTGCCAACTCTAGATTAAGTGGTATCATGTGTGATAAAGTAGCTAGAAAGTTCAGTCCACACTTATTATTAGCTCAGCCCCCTTTTCAGAGTTTAAGAACAGCTAAAAGCCAATACAGGTCAAAACTGTTCAGACATAATGTCCTTGCAATTCACAAAATTCAACATAACTCAGTATAATATTAACTTTTAGGGAAGTATTAGAATAGGGCTTTAAAATATTTCTTCGGCTGCTGACTGATTTAGTTAAAACACTGTTTAAACTAAACTGTGTCTCTATCAGCTGTGTAACCTTGGGCAAGTTCCCTTATGCTCTCTATGTTATTATTGATATTTAAATTGTAGCAGTGGTACCTAGAAATTATATAATTTCATATCTCACATTAATAACCATTGTAAGCTATAATTAACTGAAATCCAAAATTTAATGCACTAAAAATAAGACAAAAATGAAAGACTAGTCATTAAAAATCACCTGCAAAAAAAGAAATGAACATTAGAATAATTGACATAGGACCCATTAAAAGATTTCAAACTTTTTTCTAAAACTCTTTAAAAAGATTTATTTATTCATGCATACAAGAATTGAGGTGTAGGCCAGTAGTGTGGTGTGGGGGAGTGAGAGGATTCACCAGAGACAGTGTGGGGAGCAGAACAGGCACATCTACTGAAATACACTGCTGAGGGGAGCAACAGAGATAGGAGAGGTCTGCTGCACCATGTGGGAAGCTCCCTGGCCGGGGATGGAACTCATGTTGCAGTGGCTGGCAATAGCTTGATAGTGCTGTCTTTGACGCCTGTGCCGCCAGGAGGCTCTCAAACTTTTTTCTTTATTGAGGTACAATCGATAAATTATATATTATAATATGTATTTAAAGAGTACAACCTAATGTTGTCATAAATGTATACACTGTGAAATAATCACCACAATCAAGCTATTTAACATATCCATTACTTCAATAGCTAACACGTGTGTGTGGTGAGAACACTTAAGATCTCTATCAATAAATGTCAAGAAAACAATACAGTATTGTTAATATAGCCACCACACTACACATTAGAACCTGTTTCCTGAAAGTACAGATGGTTTTCACCCCCCATTTCCCATCTTATACCTGACGAGGTCACACTCTCTGAATTTCTACAGACTGGGCATGGAGTCATGCCAGAGAGTTGAAGTTTTCCTGTGAACAATAGGATTGATGGTGGGGCACAAACCCAGGTCCATAGAGGATGGGCCAGTGCAGGAACTTGGACAAACATAGCTGAAGTTGAGTCCCTTCCCAGGCTGCTTCCGGTCTGCAACGAGGCCGACAGTTTGCCAGTCTACCATCAGAGGATGTGACTGATTTTTTAAGGCCATCCTCTTCAGTCTTTGTCTTCACCGGGGTTTTGCAGCCTCTGACTTGGATCTCAAGGCCCCCACAATGACACTATTATCTGAAGATAGATACCAAGTTGTTTTTATCAGAGGATTTGTAGTAGAGATTTATTCTACCAACTTGTTGACATCCTTGCCTGTCTTCATCTTAAAGTTAGCAAAACCAAGGTATCCAGTATTCAAGAAAGTTATATATATATATATATATATATATATATATATATAACTATATATATATATCAGAGATATGAGGAATTACCTGTCAGTGAGAAGACCCTCTGGGTAAAGATAAAAGGTAAAAAAGTAGTGCAGAGGAAAGGTAAAAATGTTAGCATCGATACTACAATATACCAAAGGCCTTCGCTGAATAATGTACCTGAAGGATAGGCACAAGAGGTAGTATAGAATACCCATGTATCATATTTTGTATCCTGGAGGAACATGAAGACCCACCTATGTACCCTTATTCTAAACCCTGGAGGGATTGGAGGAAAAATCCTTTTATATTTAATCATTGGTTTCGACTAGGAGTAAATGAAACAACGTATATGAAAAACAGTCAATAAATTATGAACCACAGTGTAAATGTAATATCATTATAATTGGAATGGTAAGTAACATTATTCATTAAATAAATATTTTGTGCAAATACTTGTTTCCCTTTCTGTGAATCTCTACTTTTTCAGATACTTATTTATATAGCAAAAAAGGCAGTAAGGATTTTTGCATATTAGTTCATCAAAGATGCTATCTTTAGTTTTCAAATAAATTAAACATCATATGTTTATTATAAAAGGTGTTATAAATCAAGCATCACATTTCAACCATGAATAATTTCTCCAGTAAAAATATTAAGCTATGATATTTTTGCATTTATTATAAGAGCATAAAAAACCCATAATTTTGTCAAAAGTGGAGCAGTCTAGATTAAAATTTTCAGGGATTTGGAATGAAGATGTAACTATCAAATATCCATTCACATACTTGAGCATTCTTTATTATGTACCTACTGTGTACTGGGCCATGTTTTGGGCAATGGGAATACAGTGGAAAGCAAAGATTTTTTTTCCCTTGTGAAGATTCTATTTTGTCATGTGTGGGAAAGTAAAAACAGTAAATATGAATAAAAACATGAGATAATTTTAGATACTAATAATTACCATGCTCACAATCAGAAGAGCAATATCATAAACATTGACTGAAAGTGAAAGCAGAAGACTACTTTAGACAGAGTAATTTGGGAAAACCTCACTGAGGAGATTATAGCAGGGTTGAGATTTTTATTAAGAATCATGAGCCTTGGGCCTCCCCTTTGGCGCAGCGGTTAAGTGCTGCGCTGTGGAGCTGTCGGCAATGGCGATGCAAGTTCGACACCCGGCCGGGGAGAATCCCACATGGTGCGACAGACCTCTCCTGCCTTGCCCGCTGCTCCCCTCAGCAGTGTATTTCTGATCTGCCTGTTCTGCTCCCCACTCTGTCTCTGGTGAGCCCTCTCGCCGCCCCACGCCTCTGGCCTGTACCCCAGCTAGTATGTATAAAAAAAAAATCATGAGCCTTAAATTTGCCTTTCAAAAAAAGCACCCCAAACATAATGAACAATAGTAAAAACAACAAAGATGAGGAAAATAAAACTAGAACGTGTAAATGCAGATACAGTAGTAAGAGTAAGGACGACAGCATATAGAAACTTGACGATCATTTTAAGATGTTTTTATTCTACTCTAATTTCTGTAGGGACACCAAGAGGAGTCTGAAGCCTAGGCAGTAACATGTGATGAGAGGAAGTTCTACCAAACTGTAAAAAGGAAATGCTAAGAATATTAGTTTAAGTAAGTATGTATCATACTGGGTCCAAAGAAGAGAATGAAACTGCCTAATAGTCAAAACAAAGAAAGTTTAATACAAATGATTATTAACTATGAGTGATAGGCAAGAAAAAAGTATAAGGGATTCTAAAAATTATGTGCATTTGTAGATATTACCCATTACTCCTAAAACTAAGACACAGCATTAAGAAAAATTCCCCACTCCTTCGCTTAGGGCTGACTGAGCACCAGATCTGGTTGGAGAGCCTGTAGCCATGACTTGCTGAAGAGCAAGAAGTTGCTGTGGTGCTGAAACAGTAGAACTCTGAAAATGTATCCTTTGGAATTGTCTATAATGAGCACCTAAGTTACCAGTAAATATTGCTCATATACAGATGGCTCACTATTAGCACTCCACTAAAATAACATTCTAGGTAGGAGGACACCAGAGGAAGTTAGCAGCCAATGACTGGTGCCCCCTTATAGGACACGAGCAGATACAGGAAAAACTGTGCTAGTCACACCATGGAACGAGTGCAGTGCATGCAAGCAGCATTGACCTTCACCTAGAGCAGTGTCTCCGGTGTTCTCTGCTGATGAAGCTCAGCCTTAACCAAGTGAGAGAAAGAAGAAAAAAGATATTTAAATGCTCCATTTCCTTCTCCACAGAATAGGGGGAAATGGCAAAATTGGAGTTGATGGATGAAAAATTGTTATCAAGCCCAAAATATTTGAGTGAAAAAATCCTCCAAGAGAGTGTGGTATTAATGACTATTTAATCAGACAGAGAAGCTATGTTGGAGAATTTTTCTCAGAATTTAAACTTGACCTATATATAATATGATTTGTGGATATATTCCTGATCTATTTAGATGCTGGAAGAAATGTAAAACCTAGACTGTGGACTTCAAATTATGATTGAGGTGGAGTAACAGGAACTTGGTCCCCACTGCTCCACAGTGGGAGAACAGATAGATAGATGGATGAATGGATGGATGGATAGATAGACAGGCAGATAGATAAATAAATAGAAGGACTTGGAAACACACATTCAAGACATACCTGAAAGTCAGGAAAAGTAGGCTTCCTTCTATACAGGAAACACATGGGTGAATCTTAAATTGTCTCCACTTACTACCTTGAGAGAGTTGTCAGGGCTTCAGTATAGGGGGAGTGAATGCAAGCTGAGACTGTAAGAATCACTCTGATGTAAAGAAATAAATAGGAATGACCAGGGAGACCAAACTGGGTAATGTTTAGAGTCTTCTAGACGATAGAGCTACAAAATGACAGAACTACAGAGATCTGTAGAGAGCCCCCTCTGGTATTCAGCTGTCTACTGACAAATGCTGTGTGAGAGAAACTGAAGAGTGACCGACTTGAAAGGACTGTAAGAAACAGCGTTTGATGCTCACATTATACTCAGAGTCTGTTCTGTCCAGATTGGTAGCACTCATAATTTGTGGAGCATTTGGAAAGGAAACCAAGCCAGTTCTTGATGGAGTGGTGAGGAAAAATTAGCACTAAATTAAACAGTGCTGTGCCTTCATATCATAGCATAAATATATTAAAACAATAAAAGCAACATGTAAAGGGATCAAACTGTTCCTAAGTAAGTTTTACTGAATACCTTAGTAAATATCAATAGTATTTATAAAAATAAAAAATGCCCAACACAGAACAATAAAATAAATAAGGTCTAACATCTGATCACAAATTGCTAATGTGCAAAGAGCAAGATAATACAATCCATTTTTAATGGAAAGAGATGTCAGTCAATTTTTCAAAAGTAAAACATTTTAGTTGAATAGCAGATCACGTTAATAAAAATAATAATTACCAAATAAACACTATTGACTGATATTTATAGAAACATGATACATCTGTGAAATGAATTAACACATTTATAAGCATTTTTATTAAAGTAACTGATTTATAATGAGCAGGTTTCAGGTCATAGCATTATAAATCAACAGTGACCCCCCCAAAATAATCTAGAAAACCATATAATAAATCAGTAATTAAAAGAATATGATAATAAAATATTAGGAAAAGGTTTTCAGGATGATTAGGTTAGTCAAAAGATGATATTTTTTTTTGGGGGGGGTCTCTGGTGGCGCAACGGGTTAAACCCCGCACTATGAAGCTATCCAGAGTCAGTGCAGCACGAGTTCGATTCCAGGCCAGGGAGCTTCTTCCCACATGGAGCAGCAGACCTCTCCTGCCTCACCCGCTGCTCCCCTCGTGTATTTCAGTCAATCTGCCTGTTCTGCTCCCCACTCTGTCTCTGGTGAATCCTTTCACCCCCCCCCAACTCTTGCCTACACCCCAGCTTGTATGCATAAATAAATCTTTGAAAATAATTACCTCTAATTGAGAGAAAAATTTTAAAGCTTTTCCTTTTAGGGGGTAGGGAGAAGGAAGGGCTTGTCCTGTGACGTACAGGTATGTTTGTGAAAAAGTAAAACTAGCAGGGCCTCCTTGGTTGCGCAACGGATTAAGCGCAGCACTATGAAGCTATCCAGAGCCACTGCAGCACGAGTTCAAAACCTGGCCAGGGAGCTTCCCACAGCACAGCGGACCTCTCCTGACTCTCCCACTGCTTCCATCAACAGAGTATTTCAGTAGATCCGTCTGTTCTGCTCCCCGCTGTCTCTGGTGAATCCTCTACCCACCCACTCTGGCCTACACCCCAGTGTAGGGTGTGCAAAACTAAATAAATATGCAAAAATAAATAAATAAAATCTTTAAAAAAGAAAATAGTATAAAATTTAGCAAAATGAAATTGGTATTTATTTTCTTTTAAAAGATGTTATCATTCTGTAACATTTCAAGCTTACTAATAAGTATGGAAATGTAATACACTTTTTTTTTTGTCATTGGATAAGGGACATTCACAGTCCCTTGTGATAAAGAAGGTGTTGTGCTAGGTAGCATAGCAAATATTAGAAACAAGTTTCTTTAAAATCAGTTTAGATTTTTGCAGTTCTGAAAAAAGAACAGATTTGTACTTGAATAGTTTCCAAGCAATCTGTTTAATTCTGCATGTGCTTCAATTCAATTTCATGGTGATTTCATAAACAGGTTGTATCTTAATCCACTCTGCTATTGAACTGATAGCTATCACTTTTCATTTAGCAGCAGAGGATGGGTTTAAAATAAAAATTATAATAAGAGATCATTTTTAAATGATCTCTAGTTTTAATAGTTTTTCAATGATACTTCAGTTTATCCCTTCTGTCAATATAATGATGCGGGGTTGCTGTTTTTTACTGAGAGGTATGCTGTCTTTTTCCCACTTTTACTAATTTTGCATTTTCTTAGCTGGATTATTCTTGAAAAGATTGAATAGCTATTAAAGTATGACTCAGTGAAAACAGTTATTATGTATGATCATTAAGTAAAAGAAAGTGAAAAAAATATAACAGGGCACTCTGCCCTGCATATTTCAATATATGTGAAAAATATCTTTATATTTTCATTTTATCCCTACCCTGTTCATTTAAAAAAAAATCAACAGATTTTTATGTTTCCTCACTGTGAAAAAGTACATAAAAGGAATAACATATTATGAAAATTTTACTTTCAAGACAAAATATGATGTTTATTATTATATAAAACAGCATTATCAGAAAACAACTGCAATGAAACAAGAAAAATGAATGCTCATCAATCATCTAATTTTTTAATTGAGTTCAAAGAAAATGCACTCTTTCACAAATGCAAAATCACCTTATCTAAAATTGTTATACATAGTAGTTGAAAGTATTTTGCACTTTCAACAAAGAATATGCACATATTTTCCATACTGATGAACATTAGATCTTAAAGATCATAATCAGAATATATCCTATCACCATATATCCCAACAAGAGAAATTAACTGTGACTTGCTTAAGAAAATGAAAATTTTATTAATGAGGTATTAAAGATGCTAGTTTTGACAAAATTAAATTAGTGCAGCCATTAAGGAAAGCATAATGTATATTTCTCAAAAAATAAAAATAGAAACCAATATGATAGTGTTTTCCAGTGTAGGGTATGTACCTAAGGAATATGAAAACACTAATTTGAAAAAATACATGCACTCCCATGTTCACTGTAACATTATTTACCATAAAAGCCAAGAATTATAAACAATCTGCGTTTTCATGGAGAAATTATTAGATAAAGAAGGCGTGGTGTGTATACACACACACACACACACACACACACACAATGGAATACTACTCAGCTGAAAGAAAAAAAAGATTAAATATTTCTGTGTAACAAGATGAATGGAGCTTAAAGAGTATTATGCTTATTGGAATATGTCTGGCAAAGAAGGACAAACAATGTGTGATTTCTTCCCTGTGGTATAGAGAGAATGCAACCAAGCGGATGAACTGAATAAAAGAAAAATAAATTCTTATGCAGCATTCGTAAGATTTTATAGGGTCTTATAGGAACTTCTGCAAACTTATTAAGCATTAAAGC
Source organism: Scalopus aquaticus (assembly GCA_004024925.1). NCBI lineage: Eukaryota > Metazoa > Chordata > Mammalia > Eulipotyphla > Talpidae > Scalopus > Scalopus aquaticus. Next base: position 6,025 of record PVIJ01009035.1, on the reverse strand, counting down.
ATGAAGTAATTTACAGAGTAATTTTTTAAATCTTCATGTCTTTATACTGATTGCAGATTTGCTGTTTTCACACACTAGCATGAATATTTCATTCATCTTTGTCCAAATGGAAAAAGAGAGAATTAGAAACATGTTTTCATGTTAATAAAGCACTAATTACTCCTTTGTTTATTCCTCTTTTGTCTGCACTATTGCCCATTATGCTAGAAACCCCATGAATATAATAAGGTTCCATCATTTATTTAATAGAATTTTCTTGTCTTGCAAAGTGCCTAGCCTTTAGGAAATAGTAGCTATGAGTGAATAAAAACACACATGTGATTCACCACTATTATACTTTGCTTAACATTTCTTAAATTCTGTGGTAAAAGGTCAAGTTTCCATATTCAGGATCTTTACATGTGCAACATCTTCTACATAAAAAGATCTTCCCTTTATTCTGAAATTTGTTCCAAATTTCAAGTCTCAACTTAAATGTTATTTCAGAAGAAAATATCTCATTCATCACTCATTATAAAAAGTCTCAAAACTTAGGCCATTGCCTTGGGTTTTTTCAAAGCAATATACAATTTATAGATGTACATAGAGCCACACAAATACATGTATCATATTTTCTTGTTCATATAAGTCCCCACAGAGCACTATAAAAGCTTGTGAATAAATTCCTTGACTAATTATTTCATCATTTTTTTTTCAGCACCTATATTGGGTGAGTGGTGCTAAAGATTTCTATTACTACATTTATCCTGAATGTTCTACATTTCTTAGTAATTGCCAATAAGTTCTGTTTGCACTGACAACAGAACAATGAAAACAAGGATACCACTTACATATCTCAGCAATTCTTTCTAAGCAATTGTCGGTGCCACTCAAAGGGAGTCAGGAGTTCAACACTTAATGCTCTAATAAAGACACACATCCCAAAGTAAGTCATTTACAGTGATACCGCATCATCAGTAAAGTGAATCCAGATATCCTATACATTATGGTGAACAGTTTCAAATCTCATCTCCCTACAGCACTCCCAGTGAAATGAAGCTGAATAAAACAAATCCTGATTTTTCACATTTACTATTATTAAAGAAAGGAATAAAGTAGTGCCAAGGGGAATGAAAGAATAAAGCTATGGCTATTCAGTTGTGAAGAAAGTAAATTAATAAAACTAACCTCATTTCTTTTGTACATGCTTTCAGCAGATGCCCCTGGAGAACAATTCCCTTTATGGAATAGAATGAGCATGGGGGAGGGACTATGCAGCTTTGTAACTGGGTGTTTTTTATTAATACTGTACCTTATGTGTCACAAGGAACTAATGTGTCAACCTGTTTGCTACATAATGTCTGATATCTTTTCTTATAGGCAGTTCCTTTTTCATAATATTTACTAGAAACAGTGGTACATACTATAGATTTATATTAAATATACAATATACAAATTATCAGGCAGGAAAGACAAACATAAATCTGTGACTATATCATTCCTTAAGCTTTAAATCATATGTGATACCCTGAGTTTATGTGAAATACTTGATCTGCATTTTGCTCTTGCTTGGCAAAAATTAATACAGTACAGTATGCTAGAAGAGTATCCACTATGACAAACTGAACAACCTCCAGGCAGTTCATCTGCTGTGAGGAAGATTTTTCATTTCGATGGCTAGCTGAGTGATGTATACGCAGGTATTTTCCAACCTGTCTCGCTTACTGTCTCTTTGCTTTAGTGGATTCTATTTAAGAATCAGTCCAGCATCATTTAATAGCATATAATATAGATACACATTTCTCTAGATAAGATAGTTAGTTAGATAAATATGCACACAACATATTTCTATTTTTAAGAAGAGCCAAATACTCCAGAATATTTTTATTACAATTATAATCTACCAATAATTTTAGACCTAGTCCCTGGTAATAGTTTTTCTACAACATGGTGTTCCTATTAAATCATCTCTTCTGAATGAATTAAAAGAATCAAAAGAATATAAATAAAATCTATCTGTACTTGGTATAAGTTCAACTGCTTTTTTATGGAGTAAAGAAATTATAAATTTAGTTTACATTATAACTGTATTATTTTATAGAATAAATTGTAAACTAATTTACCCACGTTTTTCCACAATTTACTGTCTTGATGAATATAACAATTTTGTCAGTATATATCAAATACAGTTTGGTATATGTGAATATGTATGTTAATAATATTTACTATATATATATTATTCACATATATAGCAAACACAAATTCAGCATGAAATTCTTTTTTTTTTTAAGATTTATTTATTTATACATACAAGCTGGGGTACAGGCCAGAGGCGTGGGGCGGTGAGAGGGTTCACCAGAGACAGAGTGGGGAGCAGAACAGGCAGATCAGCGGTACACTGCTGAGGGGAGCAGCTGGCGGGGCAGGAGAGGTCTGCCGCACCATGTGGGATTCTCCCCGGCTGGGCGGCTGGACGTCGAACTCGCATCTCACGCTGCCGACAGCTCCACAGCGCAGCGCTTAACCGCTACACCACCAGGGAGGCCCCCAGTTCATGAAGTTCTTATATTCATTTTTCTTAAACAAGAAAACTTATTAAATGTTACATCAAAAAGATTCTATTTAAAATTAAATTTAGAAAATTCCAGGTATCAATTAAAAGATATACTTTCTAAATTCTAGTAAGACAAAAGTATTTCATTGTTTAACTAGCAAACTGAAATGGAGAATTTTCTGAATTATGGAGAAAGTCCTTTTTTTAATCCTTTATCATTGTGTGATTAAAGACAGCCTTCCAATTCTGAAATACTACCTTCTATAGAAGATATTAACAATGTTGGCAAGAAAATATTGATCCTAGAATTCACCTCAAAACTATTAAATTTGGGGGGTGTGGAGTTTGTAATCTGATTTTATGAACAGATTCTTACATTGATTTGTAAGTCAATATTCCAGCAAATACCCACTGTTGGGGAACTCTGAATCTGAAGCAAAGTAAAAGAAAGTAGGACATTCTGAAAATACATGTACAAATTTCACTCAGCTAATCATTGAAAACAGTGATTTAAATGGAAAGTTAGCAGTGTAGAAATGTTTGAGAACAAAAACACTAAAATACCAAGTGGCTGACACAACTAGTCTCAATGTCCATTAAATGAATGAATGGTGAACTAAAAATAAATACTATGTATTTAATAGAATGACACTGCATTAGTATAAAAATATTTTCATACTTAATTAAAATATATACTATATGTAATACACACACACAGATATTCGTGACTGTTTATATGACACAGAACAAGTAGCGCTGCCTAGATTCTTGTTAGATTATTCTGTAATTTAACTCAGGATAATTTATTCCATATTGAAAAGTCATCCTTTCTATAACTTTTTCTTTTTTTTTCAATTTTACTTTATTCTTTTTAAAAATTAATTATTTTTTTACTTGAGGTAACATTGGCTTACATTATTTTTGGTATTTCAGAAGTATAGGATCCCCCCTCAGATATAATCACTATACTGCACCAGCCACCAAATCCACCACAACTTTTTCAATAAAATGCATGCAGATGTTTTAAGTGCTTCTTTCTTTTGAAAAGAAAAGTGAAATGGAAAATAAGATTCAATTCCTCCTTAGTGAAATGGAAAATAAGACTCAATCAACAATAATTTCTTTGTGTTAACTCAATAGATAAAGTGTATGCTGCTGTTTTATTAATTATAATAATGTATTAAACCAACACAATTTAAATGCATTTTAATCAACATAATTTAAATTAAAGCCAGTCTTTTGAGAGTCTAGTCTGTGTGCTTATCCTTGCAAATACTACCCTGAAGTCTTTTAGTAACCATACAAAAGATGAGTGACTATTTTTTTATATTTTAATGCTGTACTATTGAGTTAATATTAGTGTAATAAAGTCCACAGTCAAGTGCAACTGTAGCAAAGCATTTAGACAGAAGTTTCATCAGGTCTTGACAGCCTTTTCTTCTTTACATAATAAATTCCTGAATATTATTTCACATGACATCTTCTTAACCACACTAGTTCACTAGAAATAATGATCTGGTAATTTCTTAGCAAATGTTTAGATTACACAGTTTAATAATGAGTACTAATTCATTTCATCACAAAATGTTAATTTTAACAGCCTAGTAAGTACACTTTAATTGCAAAGCCATGGTTCTAATTCCATAGAAGCAATACATATCTTGATAACTACACATTACTATTTCAAACATGTTAACTCCAATTTGATATGCATCTAAGGGGTGCACAATTTAAGAAAATAAATAAAATTAAAAAAAAATTAACGGGAAGTCAGTATCTTTGTCAGAGTCTTATCTCCCAATAACTAAATCAGATGTCAGCACTGTTAATAGAGACACATCAGGAAGGTATTTAAAATATAGTTACATCATAAGACTTTTTTTTGAAGAGCAGGGAAATGCCTAAAGAAACTTGAGAGAATGAAGAAGCAAGTGGCCATGGTCTTTATTTTGTTTGGGGGGGGTGTGGGGGTACAATGAAGGTTCCCAAGCAGGGCTTTGCAAGGAAACGTCCATGTCCAGCAGCACTAAGAGAGGAAATAAGGAGACTTTCTTATCAGCTTGACCAGATATGGATTAAAGAGAAAGGAGGACGATTGTCACTTGAAGGCTGTCAACAACCAAACCTAAGATAACTAAGTCACACCATTTTACCGGGTTTCAAGGCAAATTCTATTAATTATATTTTTAATAATCACTTGCCTGTCCTCTATCCTACATTGGGAATTTTTAACTCACTGTTTCATTACATAGTTATTTTCTAACTCCCTTCTGTGTTTCGGGCATTCTTAAAAAAGGCTTACTATCTGCCTTGTGAAGCTTAGGTGTACTGAGGTGTTGTACAATATATAAATAGAATGGAAGTATCTGATTGTTATACCTTATAAAGAAAATAAGTTTGGTAGCTATGCTAGAGGTTGACCTGCCTTAGAGTGTATGGACGGAGAAAACTCAATATCTGCAGTAGGACAAGAATAGTAGGAGCTAGTCAGCCATGCAAGTGTTCGGGAGAAGAACAGTTCATCTAAATGCAGAAATTTAGTGCAAAGGTCCTGAAGTGGAAAACAAGAAACACAGCAACGGTAAATAATATCAAGAAAGCTGGAGGATAGGAAGATAAAGAGTAATAGAGATGCATTTGGAGGAAGTCAGAAGAAACTTCATGTACCATCTTGGAAACTGAGATTAGAAGGATTTTTATTCAAAGGTTAATGGAAAGTTAATGGACAGTCACAGATACTTTTAAGAAGGAGAGTCAATGACCTAATTCATTTATTATTTAATCAGAGTTAGATAACATTGTTTGCAGTCTAGAGAGTGGATTTCTTTCTTTTGAAGAAAGATAAGTTTTAAAGGTTATTAAGGTGGTTCAGCTTTTTTTTTTTTTAATGTATAGATTGTACTTTTTTTAAGGGCAGTGGTAGTGGATATAGAGACCTGAAGACTTTGGAGTATACCTTTGCATAATATGAATATTTGGTTCATATGAAAGAAAAAGAACATAATGAAGAGTGGCTTTGCTTTTGTTTGCTGTGTTTTGTTTTTTGTTTCTTTTGCTTGAGTTTGTACATGAAAAGATCATTGATAATGTCATTTACTGAACTGGGGAGAATGGCAGCAATAGAGTCAAGTTATTTTAAGGGGACAATGATTGCAAAAATTATATTCAGTGTTCAAAAAAATTTAAGCATTCACCTGTCTATGAGAGTCACGCAAACTTAGCTCCATCGCTTACCAAGTAATCATTAGTCATCTACGGCGATTCCTCAAACTGCTAAACATGGAGCTTCCATACGACCCAGCAATCCCACTTTTGGGAATTTACCCAAAGGATACAAAAACACTAATCTGAAAGGATACGTGCACCCGTATGTTCATTGCGGCACTGTTCACAATAGCAAAGGTATGGAAGCAACCCAGATGTCCAAAAATAGATGATTGGATCAAGAAGATGTGGTACATATACACAATGGAATACTATTCAGCATGGAAA
>PVIJ01009034.1:0-69588 GCA_004024925.1 Scalopus aquaticus | reverse complement strand
TACACAATGGAATACTATTCATCATGGAAAGAAGATAAACACATGCAATTTGCAGCGACATGGATGGAATTAGAGGGGATCATACTCAGTGAAATAAGCCAGAAAGAAAAAGAAAAATATCGAATGGTTTCACTTATAACAGGACTATAGGGAAACCAAATAGGAGAGAGACAATCAGCGGGGGTGGGGGGTGGGGGAGGAGGCGGAGGGAGGGAAGGAAAAGGGCACAAAATGGAATAGAAAAGAACACAAGGGACCATGGAGATGGATCACGGGTGAATTGGTGGTGGGCTACCCAAGGGGAATAGAAAATGTAAAAGACATAAATAACAATAAAAATATATATTAAAAAAATAATAAATGTTGAATGCATGAGAGAATGGAATCTGAGCTGAATCGCTGAGGGACAAGCCACCGCTTTTAGTCTTTGTTGGAGCTATCCTTGGTGCTGAACTTTCCTTAATGCGGACATCATTCTGGGACACTGTGGGATATGTTTTCAGATGCTATTATTACCAGCATTGTTAAATCACTCCTTAGTTGAAATATTCTTCTTTGTTTTCTTCTCTTGGTAAAATGATAAACATGGAAGTCTTCTGTGATTCCCAGTATACTTCTTCTTTTCTGGGTTCTGATAATACCTTTAATGTCATCACTCTCCATACCTCTGCTGGTACAGATGCTGTTTGGTGGAGTTTCTTAAAGATGAAGAACCATGCGTTAACCTCTGTGTCTCCAACTTTAGCACAAGGTATGGGTATGGGTTAATGCATATTGGACTAATGACTTTATGAAGTTATGACAATGGTTTAAAAAAGTTTGTTGCCAAAAAAAAAAAAATGGATTCCCAGTCCAATCTCTATTACTTTCTCTTTCAAAACAGCTATCCAGGTTTTCTTCCTGTAGGAATTCTACCCAGGTTTTTCACTCCCAGAATAAGCAAAATTCTTTTATTGGGCATTTTTAAAATGAAATGAGCAAAGTCAAATAGAAAGCAGGAGAAATGTATTATCTTCTTCAAAGGCACTTTTCTTCTAGTCTGTGTCACTTAAAATGGCATTATGGTGGGGAATGAGGATAGATAGAAACCATTTCATGTAGCACTTACCATGGATCAGGACTTTACATCCAAGATGGGATGGATGTAAAAGCATGGATGTTAAGAGCATGGGAACTAGAATCAGATCTGGGTTCTAGCCCTCACTCCATCTCTAGGACTCCCTGGTGGCACAACAGTTTAAGTCTCAGCACTATGAAGCTATCCACAGCCACTGCAGCATGAGTTCGATCCCCGGCCAGGGAGCTTCCCACATGGCACAGCAGACCTCTCCTGGCTCGCTCACTGCTCCCCTCAGTAGTGTATTTCAGTCAATCTGCCTGTTCTGCTCCCCACTCTGTCTCTGGTGAATCCTCTCACCACCCCACACCTCTGGCCTACACCTCTGTTCTTGTATGCATAAATAAATAAATCTTAAAAAAAAGAGTAACCTTGGGAAAGTTGTCTAAACTTTGTATGTCTATGTCTTCTTCTAGAAACCAGTGATAACAGTAGTAATTTATGCTGATGATTAGTTGGGCTACTACATGTAAAGTTACTTAACACTGTGCCTTCCAAGCAGTCAGCCCTCAAAAAATAGTAACTATTATTGTTATGTTATTTTATCCTCACAGTTCTTTTTTCAAAAATTCTGAATTTCTAGAAAAAAAAGTAATTGGGACATAGAGAGAGTAATTACCTAATGTTGCACAGTATTAAAAGATCAACCCAAATCTGTCTTTCTCCTAGGACCTCTCATCACTGGACTCCACTGCTTCTGCACCATCCATGCCCCAGAGCTGTATGAACAGCAGTCTGGTGGGGGTAGCCTTCCCAGGCTCCTGGATTAGCCCTTCATGCTCTTTACCTATCCTTCCACTCTGATCCAATGTCCAGTACTCACCCCTCCTCCACACCCATGTCTCACAATTGCCTTGTACTGCTCCAGCATACATATAGTGGCCTCTGAGAGGTCCTATTTCAGCTGTTCTCCAGGAGCCACCATTTCCACAGTTCCCTCAGAGAGAAAAGATTGGTGCTTTAATGAGGCCGCTGGGTGTTATGGATCAAGAAGTTCCTTGGAGTACAAAGAGATCCCAGTGTCACCTCAGGAACCTTCTTGTCCTGAGGGATCCCATTATTCCAGAGAAGGTTTAGCAGTGAAGAAGCAATTGAGATAAGGGCTCTATGTGCCCCAGAGGAAACCTGGGGTTATAGCAAATACTGTGGGTTCCCTTTAAAAGATGTATTTTCCCAAAAGATTAACTTCATTACTACTCTGGTCCAAATCATCACCTTTTTTTTGGCAACATCCCCTAGCTAGTTCCACCACTTCCACTCTCCCCACAGTCATAATATAATGGCCATTTCTGTCTCTTACTATCTTTTTAAACTGGAAACTATTTTATCTGGAATAAGTATTGTTGTTCTTCTGGTATTCCTGCCTTTGCTCACCCATTGTTTTTCTTATTTTGACAAGAATAACTGTTACCTTCAATTCTCCATCAGGCAGGTTATACAATTCTGCTAGATTGAGACTTCTTTCAGGGGTCTTTATTCCATCATTTGTGGTATGTTCCTTTGTCTCTTCTTTTTCAGTTTTCACCAGTTAGTGGTTAGCTTTCTTTTCTTGTCTTGATGAATTGGCTTTATATTATGTTTACGATTGCAGGATATAATTCTAGGTTATTTACCCAGATTCTTAGGTGTTTATTGCTTCACGGAGTGAAGCCTCTGCATCCTATTCAGATGACCAGAGCGTTGGCACCAGCAGGGAGTAGGAGATAGGAGCCCAGGGCAGCAGAGCACCAGGAGGTGGTTACCAGTGAGTACCAAGAGTTCAAGCCTCCTAAGATGCTGAGAGTACTGGAGATGGGGGCATACACTCATCCCTGTCCCCTAAGCCAATTCTTCAGTTAAAATCCCCCAAATAATCTCCTGATAGCTTTAACCTCTTAGCTGTGGTTCATCTCTGGTGTGTGTGACCAGTTAGCAGATGTAGCACTGGGAGAGAGGTATGGGTAGTGTAGGGTCATGACCTAGGGTTTGTTTCCTTCACCTTTGAGTACAAAACCTGTGCCTGTTGCTAGTATCCATATATTTTGAATTCTGGCTAATGGCACTACACCAGTTAGTCATTATCTTGGCTTTGGCCCTGTAGGGGTGAGGCAGGTGTTTCACAGAACACAGTCTAAAGCTGGCGATAACTGCCTTGTCTTTATGGAGACACAGGAGAGTTGATTCAGTTCTCCCCACTAGCTATTCAGATTCTAGCTATTCATGTTTGAGTAGTTACCCCAAGTTCAACTGACATTCACCACCTTATAAGACCCCATGCTGGCAACCACCAAGAGTGTCCACTGTCCTTGAGCTTCCCTATTTAGGAGTGCCTAAATGCTCTCTGGCAGTATAGCATCTGCATTTGTAGTCATCAATCTACTGTTCCAAAGCTCTATCAAGGATCTCTGTACCCCTACTCCTACAGTCCTCCCGAAGCTGATACTGTCCTGCACACACTCTGTGAGCCCCCCTCTCTACCATAGTCCCCAGGTAATAAAGTTCCAGTTTTGGGCGTGAGTCTTTCATTCAACAATGGCAGAGAGACGTCGTATAACAGTCACTCTTCCCTCTCTTGAAAAAGGAGTCCTTGTTGTGGGCGTGTAAAATGGTCCAGCCATTTTGGAAAGCTTAAAAAAACAAAATATGGAAATGCCATGTGATCCAGCATTCCCACTTTTAGTTATCTATATGAAGAATATGAAGTCATTGACTAAAAAAATTAAAAGGTCCACAATGTTTATTACAACATTATTTATCTAGCTAGAATTTGGAAACAACCTACGTGCCCAGGAGCAGAGTATTGGATAAAGATGTGGTACATACATACAATGGAGTACTACTCAGGTATAAGGAAAGATGAAATGTTATAATTTATGGCAAACATGGAAGGAATTCAAGGGAACTATGTGTAGAAAAGTAAGTCAGAAAAGTAAAGACAAATATTAGATGATTTCACAAATATGAATAAAGTAAGGAATCAAAGCAAATGAAATGACAAAGTAGAATAATTATAAACTAGCAGACATTGATAACCAAAGTAAGGTTTCTGAGGCTAACAGGGAGGGTGAAGGAGAGAGTCAAAAGGATAGATAGTGGGGTGGAAAATAAAATACAATATAGATTCCTTAAAAATATTAAGTGATTCAACACAAATAGACTTTATTAAAACAAAAATAAAAACAGGATAAAAGTTCAAAAATATAACAAAAGATTTATGGTCAGAATAATAAAGAATTCTCACAAATAATTTTCATATCTTCCAGTGTGATCTTTATTGCTCAGAACCTCTTTTTCCTCATAACACTAATAACAGGATTATTACTGGATTTGGGGGTTCCTTGGCTCTTGACTATGGCCAGGAAAGTACACTTAGGAAGTGATTCTACTGATGGAGTCCATCAAAAAACAACTGCTCAGAATGGTGGGGGGGGTCCTGGCTTAAATGGGGCCCAGGGGGCTCCTCATCCACCCCTTATCTGGGGGTTATTGCCCAGACATTCCCTGGGTGTTGGTTTATTGGGCTTGGCAGGAGTTTCTAAATCACTCCCCCTTCTCCCACCCTCCTAACAGTCCCCATAGCGGGTAGGGGTGTGGGACTGCCTTCCCCTCTCTGGGCATTTCCTGGCTCTCCTGTGGTGGACAGTTGGACAACTGATGAAATTCTCAGCTATTAACAAAGACTCAGAGTCTAAATGAATTTGCAGCAGGGGAGGCTGGGGAGAGTGCCATGAGAGCAACTTTGCCTTTCACTCTCCCAGCCCAAGCTTTTATTAAAGATAAGAAGAAAGGAGGGCCTCCTTGGTGGTGCAACCGTTTAAGGAGTTAAGCACATCGCTGTGGAGCTGTGGAGCTGTGGAGCTGTGGAGCTGTGGAGCTGTGGAGCTGTCAGCTGCAGAGCAAATCCGATGCCCAGCCGGGGAGATCCCCACATGGCACAGAAGACCTCTCCTGCCTCACCCACTGCTCCCCTCAGCAGTGTCTTTCAGTTGATCTGCCTGTTCTGCTCCCCGCTCCGTCTCTGGTGAACCCTCTCACTGCCCCATGCCTCTGGTCTGTACCCCAGCTTGTATGCATAAATACATAAATCTTTAAAAAAAAGAACAAAGGAACAAGAAACTAGCACACAATTGTGTTTATGCTTATACAAATTAATAAGTTACTGCTGAAACAAGTTTCTCTACTTAGTTGGGAACATGTGCACAAGCCACTAAGTCCTCAGAGAACAGGAGTCAATTTGGGGAAGAAGTTCTGTTTGCAGAACTTTTAACCTCATGGAACTCTGTGTGCAGAGTAACCAGGTAAAAAAAAAAAAAAAGACTCCAGCTCTTCTTAGGGAGACAGGCTGCCAACATTCTCCCCTGGCTTAATCAGCTCGGACAAGTATTTCCTGGAGCCGTGGATATATTGGCCATTAATTTTCTTTAGGTATTGCCCTCCCTGCCCTAAATGCCTAATAGAATCTCCTTCACAATTGCGAGAACTAAGTGAGTTATGAGTTAATTTAATATAAAGCTCTGAGCACAGGAGCTCCATAAGTGTTATTACTACCATAGCTGTCATAATTATTGCTGAAGAGATTTGGAAAGGGACTGGGAGTGATGGCCCCTGAGTGCTGAGACTAAGTGACATGGGCCAGCTGCAGTGGGGGCGCCTTGTGTTGGGGTCCCTGTGGGGCTGTGACTTGCTGTGTTGAAAATGGACCCAAATTTGTACCTGAAACTACCAGAACAGCACAGGTCACTCTCAGGTGGTCTTAGCAAAACCTTTCTAAGGGAGATCATCATCATATCTTAAGTTGTCCACCAAACTAGGAAAATGTGATGTGAGAATTCTCCCATTGAGTAAACTCAGCAATTTCCAGCCTGCCCTGCCCTTGGCTTATCTATGAAGTCTGCATTTTCTTTTCCAGCCCTACTGAAACTGCCCCGTTCCAGACACCTTCATCTCTTGTTTGGTCTCTTCTTCCTATGCCTCCAAGTGCCTCAGAATGACCTTCATAAGCATAAAATGTACCACTTTTCACATTACCTTCCCTCTATGTCCATAGGTAGCAAGACAATGTCTCGATGACTCTTTCTACTCTGGACTGTGTGTTGTGTGCCCCCGCCCTCCAATCCAAAGCATATTTGAATCCTAAACCCCAAATGTGGCAAGAATCTTTTCCAAAGATCGCTTCTTAGGACCAGAGTTTCACGTTACAGAACTCAAGGATTCCACATTACTAGAATCCTTGTCTAGAGGGAGAAAACGCCCTGAGTTCACTGCTACAGCATAGCAGCCCTGCTTGTCAATTCGTTCCTTCCAGCTGGGCCTTGTGCCCAGACATCCTGCCCACTCCCCAAAGCCTCCATGTCTCAAGCTCAGAATCCCATCTCAGTCCAACTCCCTGTCCTTTTCTCCAGTTAGCAATCTTTAACTCACATTCCAACACTCAGCAGAATTCTGGCTTCATCCATGAAGCTGGGTCACGTCCATATGGCCCCTCACAGCCCCGCGTGCCCTGGCAGCACCGTGTAGTTCCTGCCCGAATCCCTGTGTCCTCCACCCTATGCTAGGACTTGGCAGCCCAAGCCCGTGTCCAGGGGGCCTCGCTTCAGGGTGCCCCTTTCCTGGGCACCGATGAATGTAGGTTAAGTGAATGAATGGCGACATCATGACTTTCTTTTCTCTGACAGGACAACAAATATTCTCCAAATAATCTTTAATTCTTTCTGCCTGAAGACAATATATAGCGAGTGTAGAAATTCTACTGTCAAATACGACCAAATCTAAAAACCACCTACTAGCTTACTAAGATATACAGTCTCAGCATGTTACCATAATCTTTTATTCATTTTAAAAATGAGTGTATATGGGGCCTCCCTGGTGGCACAGCGGTTGAGCACTGCGCTGTGGAGCTGTTGGCAGCGGTGACGCAAGTTCGATGCCCAGCCGGGGAGAATCCCACATGGTGCAGCAGACCTCTCCTGCCTCGCCGGCTGCTCCCCTCAGCAGTGTATTTCTGATCTGCCTGTTCTGCTCCCTGCTCTGTCTCTGGTGAACCCTCTCGCCTCCCCACGCCTCTGGCCTGTACCCCAGCTTGTATCTATAAATAAATAAATTAAAAAAAAAGAAAACTGACAATTATCAATTATTAAAAAAAATGAGTGTATACGTATTTTATAAACCTTGGATTAACTTCATATATACTGTTTTAGATCTTAATTTTTTATCTTGATTTTTCCTACCTAACATTATATTAAACTTTTCAATGTAAATCATGATTTTAACATGATTTCAAAACGTAGTACTGGTTGCATAGTATTTCAAAAGTTGATATATCATATTTACAGCTATTTCCAATATTCTTTGATGAACATTATCTGTATATTAAACTTGTCTGTATATCTGACTTTAATCTTAGGACAGAGACTTAGAAGTGAAATATCTGGACCCAAGTACATAAACGTTGTCAAGGTTCATCCATGTTGGCATTTTTATTAAATAAATTAATATGTGTAAATTCTTAGAACTGTTTTGTCACATAATTTCAATAAGTAGAGTCAGAACTATTAGTGCTATTTTTTTAAATTTATTTATTTATGCATACAAGCTGGGGTGTAGGCCAGAGGTATGGGGAGGTGAGAGGATTTACCAGAGACAGAATGGGGAGCAGAACAGATAGATATACTAAAGTACACTGCTGGGGGGAGCAGCAGGCAAGACAGGAGAGGTCTGCTGTGCTATGTGGGAAGCTTCCTGGTTGGGGATCGAACTTGTGTTGCAGTGGCTGTGGGTAGTCATAGTGCTGAGACTTAACTTGTTTGTTGCACCACCAGGGAGGCCCCAGAACTATTAGCACTATTACTCTTCATTTAACAGATATATTGAGTGCCTACATCATGGCAGACCAATGCTCTGAGAGGTGGACCAATGATGCTTTTTCAGCAGTGAATGTGGGTGTCAGTCTCACTACCATCCCTTGCGGCACTGAGTATCACTATTTTTCTAATTTCATTAGTTTGGTAGGTGAAAAATATTGTTACACTGCTTCAATTCACATTTATTAATAGCAAAATTAAAAAATTTTTCTGATTACAACTGAATAACATTTAATCCTTTTTATCTCCTCTCCTTTTATACCTGCCACCTTTTCCTACATTCCTAATTCACCAGCGACCCCTCTGGTGTCCCTCTCTGGTGTTACCCATAGAGTGTTTGTTTCTTCACTACAGAGTGTCTGTTGAAGGCCAGTATGTGGGCAGCACAGCTGTCTCCTAAGGACACAGCTGTCAACTACATGGTTATGCTTCCTGCCTTTTTGGACTTGCTATGGAGCAGAGAACTCAAGTGTTGAGCCACATACCTTTAACATGATAAACGTGGTGTGCAGGGTGCTTGGAAGGCTAAGCAGTTGCAGTTTAAGTCAAGAACTCACAGATGAACAGAGTTAATAGCTAAGTGGAGGATGGAGGTGTTGGAGGGATGGAGTGAGGACAGAAGGAATAGCAGATGTGGGAACCCTGAATAGGAAGGAATATGGCACATTTAAGGCAAAGCGTGAGCACGGTGACTGGAGACTCTGGGAAGGTGTGTGAGGTCAGGTCATACCCATTCTCAAGCCATCCCACCTTGTCTCCGATCTGCTTGCTGAAACAAACACTCAAGCTTACAATGCCTTGTGACTCACCACAATGCCACTTGCTCAGTCCCTCTTGTCCAGACAGGATTCTCCAAGGGCAGTGCCTTTACTCCTCTCTTCAGCTAACCTAATACCAGGCGTGTGGTTTCCAGAATGACCTTTCTCAAGACTTACCCACAGGAAATGGTCTTAGCTCATCCCCAGTGTTGTGAATATTTTAATGTCTCAGACATCTCTTCTGTTCATCACTGAGACTCTAGAACAAAAGGCTAATAAAAGACAGATGTGCCTGGAGGCGTTTCTTTTTTTTTTAATTTCAAATTTTATTTCATTAACTTAGAAGGTGAACAAAACATGCAACTAAAATCTTATCAAACTCATTGATCTGAAATATGTTTACCTATAGGACAAACAGATAAAGGATTTAAGTAACTTATGATAGAGTCCATGTTCATTTAAAAATATCCTTTTTCTTCCACAAAAAACTGTATTGGAATGCAATTAACATTTTCTTTTTTCTTCTCATTTTTTATGCCTCTTACTTTTTGTGTCCTTGTTTTTAGTGTAGGTATCCTTTCTGTTGCATACAACATGACTGACTTAAATGATGGGAACTGTACAAGACAGAGGCTGAATCTTCTTGCTTGAGCTGGACCCACTCTCTGCCCCTTTATGGAACATCATGATTCCATTCTCTAAAGTACATTCTGTTTTTCTCAAGAAAGTCATGAAGTCCAACTTCGGAGCATACCTCTTGAATCTCTGTAGCTGTGGAATTCACAACAGCCTTACATGGGGGGATTTGCCTCCCTTCCACGATGGTCTTCTTGTTATCTAAGTAAGCAGGATACATATAAATGAACCCATCCTGGTGGGCTGGGGGCCCCACAGAGGTGCAGACCATCTTCTCCAGGGCACACACTGCTCACCAACCCAGGGCAGTCGTTCCTGGAGACAGTTCAAGGCAACAGATCTGTCCGTCAATCCTGTGCTATGCCCCGGTGGCCTGTGTATGGGTGAGACTTGGGAGCATGTCAGGTGTTGCTGGGTCACGAGTGAGTGTTTAGGGCACCATCAGTGTGTTTCTCCTCCCCAGCTATCCTGCCAGGGCCTCATTCTGGGGCCTTGCCCCAACCTGTCACCTTGACGAATGCCTTCTTCACATCCTTATTCCGCAGACTGTAGATGATGGGGTTGAGGAAAGCAGAGATGACATTATAGAACAGCGCCAGCTTCTTGTCCTCCTCTGGGGAGGACTCAGAGCCAGGCCTCATGTACATGATCATGGCCGGCACACAGAACATGGTGACCACGGTGATGTGGGAGGCACAAGTGGAAAAGGCCTTGAGTCGCCCCTGAGTTGAACGGATCCTCAAGATGGCAATGAATATGTTGATGTAAATGACAAGGATGAGGGAAAGTGGGACCAGAATGACACAAAAACCGATAATGAAGTCTACCCGGTCGTTGATCGAAGTGTCTGCACAAGCCAGCTTTAAGACGGCAGGGATTTCACAGAAGAAGTGATTGACCTTGTTGGGGCCACAGTAGGGCAGACGCATGGCAAAATAAGTGTAGACAATAGCAGTGAGGACACCCCAGAGTCCACAGAAAATGGCCATTGCCCCACATACCCATGGCTTCATGATGACCTTGTATCGCAGTGGGTGGCAGATGGCCATATACCTGTCTATAGACATGATGGCAAAGAGCCAGGACTCAGTGATGCCTAGCACCAAGAAAATGTACATTTGAGCCACACAGCTGCCAAAAGAGATGGTCTTCTTCTGGCTAACCAAATGCGCCAACATCTGGGGCACAGTTGTAGTGGTATAGCCCAGATCTAACATGGAAAGGATGCCAATAAAGAAATACATGGGTGTGTGAAGACGTGAGTCCAGGCAGATAAGGGTGGAGATTAAACTGTTGCCCAGAATAATCAATACATAGATTATCAGAAAGGCAGAGAAGAGCAGAGGAGTCTTCCTGGGGTTGAAAGAGAAGCCCAGAAGGATGAATTCAGTCACAGAGGACTGGTTCAGCTCTTGCATTGTGTCCTACCTACCTCTCAATGAAAAAGAAAGATGCCGATTCAGACAGAAGACTAGCAAAGCTAGGCACCAAGGCAAGGGCTTGGGGTGATGGTCAGCGCCTGTTATACTGAAACACCAGGATACTCAACATGCTAGTCCATTTTGCCACTCTTGCTCATTGTCACGACTCCCAGCACAATGACGTGGCGGAAAGGACTGCCACCTCTGGTCAGACTGTCTCTGAGCCAACAGTAATTACCCATTTCCACCTCAGTTTCCTCAGCTGTGAAACAAAAGCGTTATGCCAAGGACAGTACGCAAATCTGCTCTTCCCTCTAACATCTACTTCTGCCTAGTAAGGTTGATAGATGTTTAGAGATAAATTTTGGTGTACAGACTCTATGATACTTGGCCAGTTACAGTGAGAGAACCAACATCCCGCAAGCAGTACCCAGGCCACAGTGGGGGTTGTCGGAGTTGACAACAGGACCCATAACTCCTGGGTACCAACTGGTCCGCTCCATGGACTTATTTCCAACTCCAGGCAAATCTCCCTAACTCGGAAATTCTGCAGGTCAGATACATCCCCATCAGCTTCATCTTGCATAGTTTTATTATTTCCCACTGTAATCTCATTACTTAACACTGTGCATGGCACACAGTCTCACAGTAAGTGTTTACTAAATGATCTACAGTCTGGGAGACCTGAGAAACCAGGAATAAAGATTATAGACATTCTTTCTCTGCCTCTGCCTGTCCCATCCAATCCTTAGAGATCCTGAGAAAATTACCTGTGTCTAGAGGTCATGAGTCCCCCAGGGAAATCAAGGCACAAGTTGGTTGAGGGAGGACAACTGGGAGAATTGGCAGCAAATACTACGACTCTTTCTACCATTTCTCACACTCCTATTCCAGTCATTAAAATTGTTGTTATTCTAGCAATAAGAATGTGCCATGTTATTATAATGTCATATATGCTGGGCACATTTCTTGCATTATTTTATTCCTATAACAGGAGTGACAGCTGCAAGATTTAACATTAAATATGGGCACCCTCCAGTCAGAATCTAGCGCACGAGAAAAAAGCAAACCTGCACCAGCATGCCCACAAGCTGAACATGAGCCTGGCACCCAGTCGGTGGGGTGGGCATTTTGACTGTACCCATTTTATACAGGAAAGAAGTGCCAGGGTCACAGAGCCAACTCCAGAGTCTGTGCTCATGGCCACCAGGGATGCTGCCTCTCTTACGTGTGAGACAAGAACGTGGAGGTCCTCCCTCATCCCCACCATGTGCTCACTTGTTCAGTCATTTCCTGTCTACTGGGGAAGCAGCTGAGATGAGGAGGGCAGAAGGAGCAGAAATAATGGCCAAAACCCAGGGCAAGTGAAGCTGGGTGTAGCTAGCTGCTTGGGTCAGCCAGGCCCAGGAAGGCAGCGAGCCCAGCTGTGGGCGCTCCTCCCCCACACAGTGACACAGCCACTGGCTGCGCCCCTGGAGACCCAGCTGCCCCTCTGCCTTCCGCACCACCATCTCTGTCTTCCCAGAGAGCTGCGTGAGGGGACGGGCATCCTGACCGGAGGTGAGATCCCAGGCAGGTGATGCCAGAACTAGCCTCTCCACATTCCTCCTCCTGCCATGTCCAGCAGGCCCTGCAGTCCTCAGGGAAGGGACAAGGGGTTGGCCATGGGCACAGGGGTAAAGAGGGCATAGCCTTCTCTGGGGGCCTGGGATGTGCTGTGGCAGGGGAAAGATGGGGTGAGCATGGGAACCAGGTAGGATTTGGAGTATACTGGGAGACTGAAGAGAAAGCAAATGTAAAAGAGGGTTCTGAACTGTCAGCTCTCCATCTAAGGGTGCAGGAGAGAGCTGGGCACAGACCAGAGATCCGACTTAGTAGAAAAGAGACAGTGCCACCAAGAAGGGTCAGTGTGCACAGGGAGACAGGTGAGCGCCCGAGAACCACAGTGGCAGGGAAGAGCGTCTGTAACTGCAGAGGGATGGAAACTGAAGACAGAATCTGCCAGTCAGAGAGGACCTGAGCCAGGCCGCAGGGAGCAGGCTTAGATTCTCAGGATCCTGGGGCCTGAAATGTGGTGGCCGCCATTCACTTGCCCACTTCGGAGTACTCTTTGCCTGGGTGCCCTAAGCCTGCAGCTCCCTAAGCACTCTGGAGAAACACTGTCTTCCCGGAAGACCCTGTCCCCTCTGGGCAGCCCAGCCCTGACCCTGGCATCCCAGCTGAGGAGGACAACCTCAGTCCTCCTGGGAGCCCTGCCTGCTGGGGGCCTGTGCCCGCAGGGGTCAGGGCTGCACCCAGGCTGGCTTGGGTAGAATCCCGAGTGAGCAGGCTCCGGGTCTTGCTCTTATATCCTCTGGGTTGTAAGTCCCTCTGAACCCACAGCTACAGCCCAAGATCACTGGGGAAACTTCAGAGATTCACTAACCTGGCTGAGGCACTCTTGGAGAACCCCGTCCTTCCCAGAGGCTGAGCACACTCCTTGCAGCGCCTTTGCAAAGGTGCTCCAACTCATGTTCGCATTCTCCCAGGGAGGGAGGCTCCAGCCCTCAAAGGCAGCTCAGGGAGCCTTGACTCTGCCCTTCATCATCCGTTCTTATACTAGGCTGAGAGCAGGACCTGGCCCTTCAGAGATCAACAAT
Source organism: Scalopus aquaticus (assembly GCA_004024925.1). Classification (NCBI taxonomy): domain Eukaryota; kingdom Metazoa; phylum Chordata; class Mammalia; order Eulipotyphla; family Talpidae; genus Scalopus; species Scalopus aquaticus. The sequence continues at coordinate 56,178 of PVIJ01009034.1, read as the reverse complement.
TTGTTCTCCCACCTCTTGCCACACTCTCCTCTCTTCCAGAATTCTTGGTCCTCCCAACTAGCACTTACCTGCGCTGCCTTTTCTTTGAAGGTGTGTAGGGCTCTCTGGGTCACCTCCTCTCCTCTTGATAAGCCCTCGTGCCCGGGTCCCTCCCATTCTCCCAGTGGGCCCTGGCCGCATGCAGGGTGTCACCCAGGCAGCAGCCCCAGCAGACACTTGCTGCTAACAGCACCCAGCTGGCCCCGCCCCTGGGTTTAGAGACTGAAGGCTCCAAAGAGCAACCTCTGGGGAACCAACTGGTGCACAGACAACCAGAGGTTGTCATCAGACATCTTGGTCGCTGTTCCCCGGCCACGTCACAGAAATTCCCAGAGCCAGAGATAGCTTTCGTGCTGTAAATGGGGCTGTGTTCCCACGGTCATAAAAGTACTTGATATTGGGTTTGTCCATGCTTTTTGGGGTAGCCATTATGGGCAAGACAAGACAAGTATCTGGTATCTATATGATATGTACACATTGGTGTGTATGGGGCATATGCATACACATGTAGTGTATACATGCATGTATACTATGCACAAGTGTGTATGAGAGAGGTCACACACACACAATGCTGCAGCATCACTGTCTGTATTTGACAGGTAACAGAAATGGAGAATCAGGGCAGTAAGTGACCTGTGCAGAGCTGGGCTGCTGAGCATGACTGTGGGTGACCCAGCCAGACGTACTCCTAACCCATCCTGCACCCAGTGTCTGGACTCAAGAGAGGCCAGACCTGAGGCAGGGAGCCAGGGGATCTCTCCACTGGGAAAGACGGTGGAGTACACTGGCCAACAAATTTTTACAAAAGTCATATCACTGAAATGAAATTAGTCATTTTCTATCAATTTGTATGTGCTCAACACGAATATGACAAATTCTAATTTTGGCTCTAGTTTTTTGTAATCTGCAATAAGTTGATGTTTGCATCACGAAATGCATGCCAATAGTAATAGGCCTACGGTTACTACCTGTAAAAAATCAAGTCATAGACTACTTCTCAGATTTCTTCGCTTGTCTCTTGTATAGCTATTCAGGAGCATCTCTGGGGAGTGTCCAGCAGTAGTCAGCCAGCATTGTAGTGGGCCATTTTCCCTGGCATCTTTGTTCCATTGATGCAATATCTTGACGAAAACATTCGCCATGTTCATCACTAACCATACCACAGTTTTCAGGGAAGAAATCCAGATGGGAATGAAGGAAGTGGATCGTTAGAGACGTGTTGTAGCCAAGTTTCTGATACTGCATCAGCATGTCTTCTTCTAGTTCCTTGTTGTTTTCTGCCCTAACATTCCCAAGAAAGTTTGTAAACACTAGGCGAAAAACATTCCATGCTTGTTTCACATCATCCTGCAGCAAGTTGTTGAACCGGTCATCTCAATGCAGATGGAGTGTTTCGGTAGACTATTCTCAACTTCTTTTGCTTTGTTATTCCACCGGAAAGAGGAGGAACCAATCAGAAGTAACAGTCCTTTACGTGGTTGTTTGGCTCTCTCCACACCATGGGGACTGCAGATGGCATTGATGGCCTTTTGCGATTTAACCACTGTGAAAGCTGTGTTGTACACGTAGCACAGCATATGTGCAGGGCCCAAGGCTTGTCTTGGTCACCAACCTGGCATCCAAAGTAAAGATGATAAGCCTTCTTCACTTGAGAAGTGATACTTTTCTTCTGGTTGGCAAATGTCACTTCCCCACAAATGGAGCAGAAATTGCCTACACTATTAACGCACTTTCGAGGCATTACTGTTCTGTATTGTGCCTAAATGGATAAAATAATAACAGTTCTATGGAACAGTAGCTTAAACCGTCTCGCACAAAGTCTGAAATATTTTCAATGCTCAACCTTTCCGACAGGGCTTTATATAGTGCACTGCTGACATCAGCTTACTTCAGCAGCTGCCTGGAATAGTATTGCATTGCATCAGAAAATGATGCAATCAACTCTGGATGATGTGTGCATGATGGTATTGTGCAATGCGATGCAATATTACATCATTCTAGGCTGATTTAGGATGTTGTTGTAGTCCTACTGGATAAATTTACATGGTAAAACATATAAAATGAATTATATGAAACATCTTCAAAACGAGAGCTAAAAAAAAATTATCAGGGTTATATTCATGTTCAGCACACCAAGATACTAAAGATTAGGGCCTTTTTAAGTCAATTATGATCTCACTGTTGATCAGTGTTTTTGATAGGAAGTGAGGGTGCTGGCCAAACACTTTACCGAGAGCAGAGGTTTCTGAGGGTGGCGGGCTCCTGCTTCGCACACACTCTCCGGGTGTAAGGGGAAAAAGAGGAGGGGTTGGCATATACTAATACTCTCTGGTGCATAGACGTTCATTCTATTTTGTTCTCCAAAAACTCTGTAAGGAAGCAGCTTTGCACTTAAAAACAGAAGATCAGAGAGATGAAGGACGACTAATCTGAGTAAAGCAATCGTGGGAGGCAGCCAACAGCCCGGCCTGCCTCACTGGGGAGCGCTTCCGCTACATGGGCTTGGGGCTGGAAGTGATACCGGGCAAAAGGGGTTTTAAAATTGCCAAAGGCAGTGCCCCAATTGCTTATCAGTTACTATCTTGGTTCTGCACCCACGAGCACATTTGCAAGACTACTCAGGCTTAGGGAACAACAGCATTGGGATCAAACCGTCAACAGGGAAAAGCAAAGAATTACTGAAGTCAACATATGGCCGTTTACCTTACTTAAAGCAATATCCAGTCCAAGTCCCAGAAAAGTAACACAGGTGGCGTCTTCCTGCCACTGCTGACGTGGCGCTCCTTTTCCAAACAGTAGACCACGTTTCCAAAATGGCGCCTTCCTTCTTCTACAGACACTCAACAGCCAGAGTATAGGCCAGGTTCCAACTCACGAGGATGACACAGAACACAACTGGAGATGCTCCCGGAACTGCCATGGTGTCCCAGCACAGTACCAGGCCAACAACACTGCAAACAGCACTTACAGCGGCCAGACGGCCCATCAGACTGCACTCCCGCATTTTAGGAAGGTGCCCGCTTCGGGCCTCTGCCTTCTTCCTTCAGCTGCAGTAAAGACAAAACTCGGAGCAGTTTCCGTTACTCGGCTACTTGCAAAGCCTCCAAAGTCCTTGGTCCCAAAGTCATTAAAGATTCCAAAAACACTCAATCCAAAACTCTATATCCCGGTGGCTCAAAAACTTCTGGTGTCTGATTTCCAAACTCTCAATCTTGGCAGCTACATTTTCTGCTGCTGATTCCTCTCTCTCTACATCATGAAGACTCTTTCCCCCTTCTCCTTCAGTCCCTTTTATTTCTCATCAGACTCTCCACCCCAAACTGCAAACTTAGCATTTTCCCTGGGGCTATTCATTCTCATCAGCAAACCCCCTCCAGGGGGCACGACCTCCGCCGGACTTTGGACTCAGCCCTATTACAGAAGGGAGACAGCTAGGACCATCCAAGTCTCTCTCCTCAGCTTCCTGACTCTTCCTAGATGAAGCCCAGTCTTCCTGGAACCGCAAGGCCTCTATCTGAGCTGCAAGGTGGGAATAGAGATCCCAATGCTCAGTCCAGAGGCCATTCCATGGTGGAGCTAGCTCCAGGGGCAAAGGCCAAGTGTCCTGGGAGCACTAAACTTCCGGCTGCAGCTTCCATCCAGCTTGGGCCTCACACTGCACTTACCAGCGTGGTCAGGGAATCCACAAGGGCTCTTCCAGGTCGGAAACATACCCTCAGACGTCACGCCCATATGAGAGGACTCCTGGGGCTGCCGGCCAGCCCCTCCCTCCAGGGTTGCTGTGCAACCCACACACTTAAGAGAGAGGCTGTGCTCCCCTGCAGGGCCACTGCTAAGAAGACGGGGTGCACTGCTTTCCACTGCACCTCGAGACAACAGGAGAAACCAGACTGATGCTGCAGCAGGGAAGGAGCCCTGCAAGGGAGCAGGGTGCTGGTCAGCCATAGGTAGGAATGGTGGGGCACCCCCACCCTAGTCTCCTGGGCACCCCCACCCTAGGCTCCTCTGCCCCTCACACTGGGGGAGTAGACCGGCACACTTGCCCTCACTAAATAGCAGTGGGGCTTTACTCTCATGGTCCCTCTCTGGAGCAACCTCCCACACCCACACCCACACCCACACCCAGAACTTGTTCTGGGAGCCCCCTGACAGGAGTCCTCCCCCTTCTCCAGCAGAAGAGCAGAGGCTGGGGCAGAACAGTGAAGGTGGACAGGTGGAGGAGAGTGAGTGTAATGCAGGGTTTTCCCTGTGTGAGGCTTTGCTGTTTCTTCCAGGGGCCTTGGAGACAGGCAGTAAAGCGCAGGGCTCAACAGTGTGGCAGCTCAGTAGCCAGGGACCACGGTGTGGACCTGGTCCTGCCACTTGTTAGCTTGATTAAGGCAGAGCAGAATCTGGTATTAAATCAGGGAAAACCAGCCCCAGAATGGGGCTCCCGAAACAGCCGGCTGACCTCTTCCAGATAATGTGGACAGATCTAAGAAATAGGCATGTGATGACCTGGGTCTGGAAGGAGGGGGCTATGAAGAGCGAAAGGATCAGGGAAGGAACTTCCAGCAGAGGAACATCTAGAGCAGTGGGTGGGTCTGGGGAGCAGAGTGCAGACACAGAGAAGGCCAGGTGCTATGGGGACCTGTGGCGCAGAGGAGGGGGCGCCCGGCCTCCAGACTAGGGCCTTCTTGGCAGTTGTGCTATTCACATCCTGGCTCTGGAGTCTCACTGAGGCACTGATGAATTCTAGATTTCAAAGTTAGCTAGAACCAGACAGGAAAGCCATGGCATTCTGGTGTAAGGTGTGAGAAAGAGCATGACTGAAGAAACAGGCCTCTGGGGGGTGGATCAGGAACGGAGACCATCAGCGGCCACTGAAAGTCCCCGTCTGGGCGGGAAGGGGGAACTGAGCTTCTCCTATTCACAGCCCTCGGCGTCCGGCCTCAGGGGTGCCGGGTGCACTGCTACCAAAGTCTCTTTGGGAAGGCCCCCTTCCAGTATCTGGGATTCAGAACTTCCATAGTTCTCCTCCCTTCACAGACATTCCTGACCTGGGGCATTTTCAGTCTTCATCCAATTAGTGATACTGCCTAAAGCTCAATGCAAAAACATCACACCATCTTCTCTGGACCAGAACTGGACACCATCTTCTGAAGCTGGGCTGATCCAGACAGCGTTTCTGTCTTTCAGACTTTCACCATCATCCCATAGCAGTCAGTCCTCAGAGTCTTGTTTTCAGTCCAGTCGTCTGGACCCTTAGATGCATGAAAATGCCATAGAGCTCCTCTCTCTTCCCTCTGCTCCTCCTTCTACCAGCTTCCCATGATCTATATGTCTACCATTTATTGAGCACTTTCTAGTAACCAGTTACATATTCTACAGTTGGGAAGTTATCACTCATTACTTTGAAGACTGTGGGACTCAATGTTTAAGTGACCTGGGAGTAGGCAAAGAGGCTATGAGATGCAAGAGTGTTGATTTCCAAGGCCAAGCTCTATATGCCCTGCTCTACCCTTGTCTCCAAATCCAATACCCAGAAGTAATCTCCTGTCAACACAGTACTATTCAGCTGACTCCTCAGCCCTTCCTTTGGTCCTCATGACACCATTACAATCACAGATCTCCAGCCTGGTGTTCCTGGTATCAAAGAATAGCAGCCTGATTCTTTGGAGAGTCCAAGGTCAACAGTCTTGTTTAAAGAGAAGGACTGGAGTTGCCCAAGATCACACAGCAGATCAGGAGCACAATCAGGACTAGCACGCAACTCTTCTGGTTTTCAGATTTGCTACACTTATATTAACCCCTTTTATCTGTCTAGTGGTTTGTATTTTGCAAAATGTCTCACCGTACAGTATTTCCTGTGCTCCTGCCATAACCCTGCACATAGATGTTTCAGGTCTGTTTAACAGACAGGGGAATAAACTCAATGGAGGTGAAGGGACATGTCCAAAGTCACACAGTTGAGTGACAATAATGGAACGATCAGGAAGAGTTGAATTTAAAATGCGGTCATGGAATGATAAGGATTTGACCGAAAATCCCACAGCTACCCAAGCACAAGAAACAAGGCTCAGACAAACTTCAGGGGAACTTGGTGTAGCGAGTCAGGAACCAGGATCACTGTGGCAGTAGCTCAGAGTTGTGAGGCTCTCCTCTGCCTCTCAGCATGTCTGCCGTTACCATTTCTGCCAGGTCTCCCTTTCTCTTTTTCAGCTCCCCTGCTACTTTGGGTCACCACCACACCAGTTATGGGTTCAGAGTACCCCATCACCCACTGACACAGGCTTTCAGTGTCATCATTTTAAATTCTCAGCCAAGAATCGTCCCCCAGGTTGAGACAAATATACAGCTTTGGTAGAATTTGGCTGTGGCCAGGGCTTCGGCCAGGTCCCCTGCTACAAACACGGCTACCTAATGCCTTACCTGCTATGAGTGAGGAGGTCAATACAAGCCCTATGTGGACATTAAGCCCCTCTATATTCTTTTACAGGTATGAATCCAGATCTTCTGACTTATTCCCAGAGCTGACCTACCTTTCTTTCCCTTTTCATCTGACTCAACAAAAGTTCGACCAAATCCAAATCACTTAAGTGCTGTGTGCGATTCAGCTTCAGTCAACTCTATTCTTCCTCTTAAGGCTGAGGACAGAGCAGGCAATTCCTGTCTTTCTTCAATAGATAGGTCACCATGCAGAGCCTTGGCAAGGAGAACCACAGCTCTGTGTCCGAGTTCATCCTCCTTGGTTTCTCCAGTGAGCTGCAGGTCAGAATGGCCTTGTTCGTTTTCTTCCTCCTCCTCTACCTCATTACTCTTCTGGGAAATGGACTCATTGTCACCCTGATCTACCTGGATTCAAACCTCCATACCCCCATGTACTTCTTTCTCAGTATCCTCTCTTTGGTGGACTTGGGTTATGTCACCACCACCGTGCCCCAGATGTTGGTTAATATGGTGTGTCCAAAGAGGACTATCTCCTGGGGGGCCTGTGCAGCCCAGATGTTCGCCTTCTTGGTTCTAGGCATTATTGAGTGTGTTCTCTATGCCATTATGGCCTATGACAGGTACGTGGCCATTTGCTTCCCCCTTCATTATACCCTACTCATGAGCCGTCCAGTGTGTATCAAAATGGCCGCAGTCTGTGCTATCACTGCTGTAGTTGGGGCCCTGATCTACACCATCTTCACCATGCACATGCCTTATTGTGGCCCTTACAAGATTAACCACTTCTTCTGTGAGGTCCCTGCTGTCGTGAAGTTGGCCTGTGCAGACACATCCTTCAATGACAGATTGGACTTCATCTTGGGTTTCATTCTACTCTTGGTTCCCCTCTGCCTCATCTTAGCCTCTTATGTCCGCATCATTGCTTCCATCTTAAGAATCCGCTCAACCCAGGGGAGGCTCAAGTCCTTTTCTACATGTGCTTCCCATGTCACTGTGGTCACCATGTTCTATGTACCAGCAATGATGATGCACATGAGACCTAGCTCCTGGCATGACCCAGAGAGGGACAAGAAACTGGCCCTGTTCTACAACGTTGTCTCTGCCTTCCTCAACCCCATCATCTACAGCCTCAGGAACAAGGACGTCAAGGGGGCCTTCCTGAAAGTACTTGTTGACAGAAGAGCAGCTCAATGACCCAAGGAGCATATCAGAGTTGTTCAGAGTCCTGGTTGGACTGGATGGGGCCCACCTGATCATAAGTTACTATGATTCTGGCCACCTTAGCCTTCCGGGGCTGTGAGCAGCCCGAAAATGTGTAGCCATCCACAAACTGAAGTTCTCGCTGTCAATGTTCACCTGCTGCCACCCAAAGACTCAGTCGAGTATAAAAGCTAAGGATTTCTTTTGTGAAGACTGGCTTTATAGTTCATGCCTCTGCTCTATTGCTCTTCCTGCGTTCTCTGCTCACCTCTTTATAAGTGTGAGTTCCACATGATTACAGGCAAGTGTTTAGCACGCACACGTGCTTTTATACAGTGTAAAGGATTTGGGGGTGAAAATGACATAAAAAGCAGCAGATTATGCAGAAACACAGTTCAGTCTGTATTCCTGTCTGGAAACACAAGTAATAAGTAAAATGGCTTTTTGGCAAATTTTGCAAAACTAGGTGCAAAATCTTAGTTAAGATTAATATAAACTCTAAGCTAGGATTAATTTAAACCTGTATGTGCACCAATTTGGCTAAGGATTAGTCCGGCCCAGGCTCAGATTATGAAACTCTCACTTAGTTTTACATTTTAAATCTCAATTAAAATAAGGATATTCCCCCATTTTAATGTTTCATAAAAGATATATATATATATATGCATATCTATATATCTATATATCTTTATGTACATATCCCTCCATATAGATAATCTTTTTGTTTCATTTGTAATTCCCTGCTTGCTAATGAATTTTGTATTTTTTCATAAGACTGTTGGTATCCTCTAGACAACTCTGGATTTCGGGGGAAATATAGGTACATATATATATGGAGAGAGAGAGAGAGAGACAGACACAGAGAGAGACTAGACGGTGATGTAAAGATTCCATTTTCTCACATTCAAATTATGTACTTGTCAACATTTTGTCATATTTAGTCCAAGTCTTCTTTTATTTTTTAAAAATTGAAATGGGGGTGGAGCACAAGGGACTATTGTGGAGGGCTATGGGTATTTGGTGGTGGGTGTGGTATGGCAACAATACCTGAACGGAGAGATCCTCTACCTATAAATCACAAGTGATATTATAAACCAATTATCTCACAAATTAAAGTAAAAAATAATAATAATAAATGAAAAATGATTAATATACAGATAAAGATGAAGTGCCCTTTGAATATTCCCAGCTCCCCTGAATCAACCACAATCAATAAACTAAAGTCTATTCATGGTCTTTTTAAAACTTTTGCTAATACCCAGTCCCTCCATGAGCTATATATAGAATTGTTCTTATATGAGTTTAAAAATTTTGACAGTGGCATGATATCAGTATCATTCTGAAAAAAAATTTCCTTCAACATCATATCTCTCATATCTGCCTATTTGACAATTATAGACTTAAAACATTCTATTTATCAAGTTTTTGAATATACCACATTTCGTTTACCTAATTTTTATTACTGACCATTTGTTTATTTCCATTTTTTTCACTACTTACACAATTCTGCAACAAATGTCTTTGAACACTTCTCCACGTACTGTTTTTTTTTTTTCCCTCCTAGGAGTCATATGTAGAAGTGGACCTGTGAAATTGTAGAATCAAAGAAATTCTAAATTTGCTGGATATACCTATATTATTCTTCCCAGTAGTTATTCCAGCCTCTAACCTCTCCTTCTCATAAGCACTTGACACTATTTCTCTATCAAACATTCAAATGTCCCCATCTTTCTCATGCCTGGAAGCATTGTTGTTTTGTTTCATTTCTAATTTGCTGGTGCTGATGAACTTACCATCTTTTTATAAGGCTGATGGTGGCAGTGCTTGGTGTGGAAGGCTGTGAAGTCAGATTTCTCTGTACTAATCCCAGCTCTATCCTTTACCAACTCAGCGATGATGGGTAAGCTACCTAACTTCTCTGAGTCTCAGTTTCTTTATCCGTTAATGGGAGGAAAATAGCACAAACTTCAGAAAGTTGCTGGAAGGATTAAATGAGATAATATATCTCAGCAATACAACCTTTATTATAGTAAAAAACAAATAGTAAGTGTTCTAAGAATATGAAATACTGTTTGCCTTTTATTTATCTGTAGTTTATTATACACTTTGATATTCTTTCTTTGTCTATCACATGCATTGAAATATCTTCTCTCAGTTTGTTATAAAAATAGTACATGTTAATTCTTTAATAAAAAAGAGGTGAACAAAAAGAAAATGAACATCATTCACTAGCTTAGACCTGGAAATACCTACTGTTAATATTTCAGTGTCTAAATTTCAGGTGTTGAAAGTTTATATTGTCTTTATTAATGTTTTTAAGAAATATAGTCTAATTCTTAACTAATTTATCATTTCCATGATTTTAAAAAATGAATTCTATAGAATATATTCTTCTAAAACTTATGTTAATCATTCAACAATAGACTTTGACACTTATCATGTTCATTTGTTCTCATGCAGAAGAGTATTCTTTTCATCTGCTTTTGATGAATAGAATAAAATAATGGTTTCTAATGAATAGAATTCATTAGAATGAACACATTTTTCCCTTATGATTTTTCTTAAATGAACATATGTCAGATTTCACTGAGCTCATTAATTCATGAACCAGTAAGATGTTTAGATTGCTTCAAAGGAGAATTTCCCTTACAGAAATTCACATTCTCTACTGGACAAATTTCATTTGTATTGCTATAAATTGAAATCATTCGCATTAGTATGGACAAAGAGCATTTACTTTGTTAACAATTTTCTACAACTTAACAGTTGCCCCTGTAGAGTTGTAAAATATCCTAACCCATAGACAGTCAATTACAGGACTATACCTCTATAAGCCAGATAATCCCCAGAGGAGCTGGACAATACCCAGAACTATACTGAAATGGCACCAAGAAATTTCTTTTGCATTTTTGCAAGTCTTAGATGATCTTTTTCTTGACATTGTGATTTTAAAGAATCCGCAGAGGTTATTCCTGGTGATAAAACAAAATGTTGGCCTCAGTTTACATAGGTAAAACAAGAACATCCCCCATGTGGGTCTCCTCCAGTCTGCTTTGCAAACCTAGAGACACACAGTGTCCAACTATTCCAAAGGTCACGGAAATAACATCTGTCTGGAGTTTTCCTAAGGAATCTCAAGTTGTAGTTTTAAGTTCCTCTATGACTCATTAGACAGAGAGTGGAAAACTGAACCCAAGAAATTCCATCATATTTTGCCCACACTACCTATTAATTTGGGTGAAATCCTCTGCTACAAAGGCCCCCAAATTTGCTAAGTTTCCTGCTGGCCAGGGAGTGCTATTTCTTACCCTCTGTGAGGTTGGGATCTTGTCAACCAGATACCAGGAGGATTTTCCTGGGAGGGCTTTGTGGAGATTGACTTTGCATGTAAAGTCAGCCCTTGCTATTCAACAGTAGCTTAAGACAACAATTCTCAAAGACAGTCCTTGCTATGCAATCAGTTTGGCCAAGTACATCCTGGATTAAAAGAAAATGTATTATTATTGAACGTAATAGAACTTGCTCTGCTGAGCCTTGGGTCAGCAGTCAATATTAAGGCGTTTGCTCTCTCCCGAGATCGCTGGCAGGACTCAGTACCTCAAAACCATTGGCACCATGTTCGCATTTCCCTGACTGTTGTTGGCCAGGGCCATCTTCAGTTTTTTGCCCCACGTACCTCCGTAGGGCAACTCTTACTTCATCAGAGCAAGTAACTGAGAAGAGCCGGGGGCAGGGGGACCGACAGAGAGATAAAATTAAATGGAAGTCATGGTCTCTTCTAACCAAATCTCTTCTAACCAAATCCCTTTTACTCTATTCTGCCTATTAAAAGACAAATATCAGGTCTGGCCAAGGGAGGAGGTCACCCAGTGATGTCACCACCGGCAGGCAGGCGTCACCTGGGGCCAGCTAAGGACAGTGCATGGCCAGGAGGTGTGTGAATGGGGTCAGACAGGAAACTCCCCCTTGGTGACCATCAACACGCTTGGGTGGGGTGGTGAAGCCAGATGATTAGATGAGATTTCCCAGGGGAGGCACATGCGCATTGACCTCTAAGTTCTTTATCCCATTCTCACAAGAACTCTGGTAGATAAAATGACCTTCATTTTCTAAATCATGCCGGCACAGGAGATAAACTGATTAGCTTCCCACTCGGCAAGGGGCAAAACTTGTCTCTCTGGCTTGGAAGTTTGTGTTCATGCCTCTGGAGAACACCTTCCCTAGTGACCTGTTCCAGCAATGGTCCCAGCAGGGGTGTGTGAGTCTGGTGACACACATCAAAGACGCACCGAGGGTCTTCGATTGCTCTTGTCCACCTGTCCTTTCTTCCTGTGTGAGCAGAAATGGTTTCTCCTTGGTTTTCCAGCACTGGTTGGGGGTCATTTTATACTACTTAAGACAGAACATTGCTACATGTGCTCTAGAATGAATTTAACTTGTAAAACATTTCCTATTTTGTTAGTTCACATTCTGCCTCCTTCCAAAAAGGAGTTGAAACAGGAAGTTCCCATATAGATAAATTTGCTAACCAGAAAAAAAAGATTCATCAAGTCCCTTATCTGGGTTTTGGGTAGGATATTAAGTTTGTGGCCTTTATGGGATTTGGAAGGGCGTGCCCTTGACGATGTCATTGCTGCGGGTGGAGATCTGGGGATGGACTCCAAGCCAGCAGTGGTGCCCACAAGAGGGCACACAGCTCTGGGAGCCTTCGGGAATTGGAGATCTAGCTAGTTAAACCCAAAATCCCAAACCTGTCCTCCCCTCCCCTCCTCGCCCTGGGCCACTCCACTCTGTGCAACTTCGCTCAAGCTCCATCCTCCAAGGGAACCATTTGTTCACTGAATCACTCCTCTCTGTCAAGCCCTGCTCCAGGCACCAGAAACACAAACATACGTGACACTATGACCTGAAGGGGGAACTTCATGTTCATCTTCTTCCTTCTGAGTCTTTGCATACTCTGTTCCCTATACCTAGGTAGTCCTTCTCTGCCTATCAAACTCCTACTCATCTTTTGAGATTCAGCTCAAATATCGGCTCTTCTGTGAACTCAGGGTGGGCGGCCAGGGAGAGGGCATCCCGGCTAGGTCAGGGAAGGCTGGACAAGAAACAGCCTTCCGGAAGTAAGAGCGACCCCTGGGGTGGGAGCTTCCCTGTAGGGTGGACAAAGGCCTCCAGCCCTGAATGTAAGGTCCACCCAGGGTCATTACCCCACCCCCAGGGTCATTGCTCAGGGTCACTGGGGGCCACCAGGTTGCATAACCACAACAAACAGGACTTGCCTACACGACCTCATGTCTGACCTTGCCACTCGGTGTCGACCACCCCCCAGGTGGGGCAGGCCAGATATAGATGAGCGCTGTCCTTACCCCGAAATGTATAAAAATCTGACCAAATTGTAACTGGGCGTGTCTTCACGGGCCTCCATCTTGAGACCCATGAACCTCGCCCGGGAGCTTTTAATAAAGGCCCTTTGACAGCCGCTTTGCCTGGACCGGGTCCTTTCTCACTGTGCCCACCTTTCACTGGGGGTCTCAGAGGGAGACAAAGTCAGATTTAGCTGGAAGTGGACACCACCAAGTCCTGAACTCAGCTGGAGAAAGAGGCCTCCGAGGAGTGGTCAGAGCTGCTGTGGACCCTGTGCTGGGGCAGTCAAGGGGAAGGAGAACAGCAGAGACCCCGTCATTGAGGAGGAGGTGCCCAGACTTTAGTGTGGCCGCAGGAGTGGCCAAGTAAGGAGGCGAGGGAGAGGACTTCATCTAGAGGTGCAGGGTGCACAGGCTCTGGGACTCTGGGCTCTCCTCCTACCTGCCGCACGCAGGAGGCAGGCTGGTGTGACCCCAGTGGCCCAGCCTAAGGAGTCCTCCTGTCCCAGAAGCTCCGGCCCTTGGCTCTGCTCTCAACACCCTCTCATCATCTCCTCTCCCCACTGTGGCTCTAGCTTCCTGCCCAAGCCCCAGCCTGGCTCCTTCAGGAGGCACATATCAGGCCAAGTTCCAAATGTAACTCTAGTCCCCTGGGCTGTCTATGAGCAACTGGGCTTCTCAGGCTGAGAAAGGATGGAGGAGCACACTCTCCCTGCTTTTGACCAGGGACAGCGGGGGGGGGGTCTTCTTTATCTGCTGGCTTCTCTCTGAGACTATGTCTCAGAATGGCAGGAAGCAATTTCTTTCTGTTAGCATCTCAAGCCCTTGGTGCTACAGGTCTGGTCTCTTCTCTTCTGCTTGAGGAAAGCCTCTCAACAAGTGATCTGCAAAGCCAGCAGACACCCTCCCAGGGTGCCCTGAGAGACCCCTGGGCAGTTGAAGGCCTCCCTGGGCTTTGTAGGGTACATATTGCAGGTACCTTTGTCCACATGGGCTAGAATATACAGACACTCTCATTTGCTGATAGCTGAATGTGTTGCAGCTGATTAACTGGTAAGATGTTTTATGTAGCAGTCACTTAATCCTTTACTAGTTTGTAATTTTCAGGACCCCTACTTTTCAGTCAATAATCTTATCTTGGTGCTCCAGCAAGTCTGTAGAAAGCTCAGGGACCCTAGACACTGCCTACAGTGCTAGCGGGTGGGGCCGCCCTGGGGACACCGCCTGGCAGGAGGAGAGGACAATTTCAAGGCCTTCATCACCCTAGACCTCCCAGGGTGCCTCATTTTTTTTTCTGGGGAAGGAGGAAAGAGCTGCCCTGAGGGCCCTGTCTGAGCCCCAGCACACACACTCCCAGCATCCGCCCTGCGGTCCCCAGCTGAGCCCCACCCGCCCCAAGCTCAACCTGGGGCTCCAGAAGGGCAAGGCCGGAGCCTGGGCATCCATGGGGAGTGAGGAGCCGCAGGGGGGTCCCAGGGCTTCCTCCCTGGACCAGGAGGCACTGCAGAAGCTGTCCTAGCTGGGGCCCGGGGCCCAAGTCACTCAGGAGCCGCCTGGGAGACTGAGGAAGCCCTGCCCACAGCCCTTTTCCCTGCAGTTATAAGCCCAGCACCACTGTGCCCCCAACCATTCTGGAGAGGAAGCAAGGCTGCCGGCTGCCCCCCCACACCCAGCCTTGGGGGGCTCCGGGTAGGAGCTCAGCCGGGTCTGCATTCCGGCTCACCTGTCTCTCCCTGCGCCCGCTCGTCTGCGCCATGTGCATGTGCGCGCACCCCCGTCTCTTTTTTTACATCCGTTGTTATCTCCGTCTCTGCTTTCTTGCTTCCCATCCCTCCGTGCGTCTTTCTGCCTCTGTTTCTGTCTCTGTCTCCCCAACCCCTTCCACTCTGTACCTGTGCCTCTGCTCTTTGACTGGGTCATCCTCTCCCCTGCCTTCCTTTCTGTCCTGACATCTCTCTATCGCTCACGCCTACAGCGCGGTGTCTCTCTAGCCATCCCTGAGGCTCCCCTCAGCCTGTAGCTGCCTCTGCTTCATGAGGGTTTCCCCGGTTGGGTTTTTCTAGGCCTCCCCCTTGATCTTGCTCCTCAATCTACCCCTCTGCCACTGTCAGGAATCTCTCCCCCTCTCCATCATCTGTCTAGCTCTCCCCTTTTCTCAGTCACCCCAGCTTCTTGCTCCTGGCCTCCCGTTCCAGCTCTTTCTTCTCTCTGGGAGACTGCCTCCCTCCACATGCCCCTTCTGATTGCCTCTGCCTCTGCCTCTGCCTCTGGGTCCATCTGCTTCTTCCCAGCCTCCCCCACCTCTTGTCTCTGACTGACAGCCCTCCCTCACACCCCACCTGCCCAGCAGCCTAACATTCTTCAGTCTTCCCCTTTGTCCCTCGGCCTTTTTCTCCTTTTGTGTCTGGTTTTGCCCCTTTGACTCTGCCCTGCTGGCTCTGCACATCTCTCTGACTCTTTCCCTTTGTCTCTGTTTCTCTTCTTACACAGACGAATAAAACCTCTTCCACCTTCCTCCTCCCAAGCTGTGCTCTCTCCTTGGCTGGGCCCCCAGATTCTGGTTTGCTAGTCACTTGGGTTCATCTCTCTCTCCCTTCTCTGGCCTCCCTCATAATTCTCTCCACTTTTGTTGCTTTCTAGTTTTACCTGTTTCTCTGGCTCATTCTTAGCCTCTACACATCTGTGCAGATATAAGAGGGAGGGTGAGAGAGAGGGGACAGGAACAGGAGGGGGTGGAAGGGCCGCAAAAGGAAAGGAAGGAAAAACCATACATCTTAAAAACCTGACTTAATAGCTATTATTGCAATAAATATCCCTTTTTCACAGACAAAAAATAATTACTTGCTTAGTCATGCCAGTAAATAGCAAAAGAAACACTCAAAACTGCCTCGAGTTGTTCCGCTCCTGGCCTGTGCTGCAAGAGAGTAGACGTGGGAGAAGATAAATATAAGGGGCCAGAGAGAAAAAGCAAACAAGTTTTCTCTGATTTCCTTAGATCCTGCTATAGGACCAAGGCTGGTACACCCCATCCTGAGCCACACTGGGGACTAGAGACTCCCCTCTCCGGGACCTGGCCATTCATGATCCAATTCTGTCTTCTCACACGTAACAGACTATCAAACTTGGCTGTGACAGAGTTGGCACCTGAGGCTCAGAGAGGCCAAGCAACTGATCCCAAGACACACAGCAAACCAGTCAAGGAAATTGAGACTAGAAACCAGCCCCCAGGCTCAGTCCTGGACAAAGACACAAACTTGCGGAAGGACAAAGAGTCCTGGAATATAGAGGCCTATCACACGCTTTTCCTGTTTCCTCTGTCCTCTGCCTGTAAGCACAAGCTGGAGGTAAGAACTTGGTGATCAATCATCACTGCGACCCTTTTGCAAGTGCTTCTCTAGCCCAAGAGCTGGGATGTAGTTTGCAGGCTCCCTCTGTCCACGGGTCCTGCACTGTGGCTCATGGCTCACTCCTAAGACCAACACTTGGCAGCTTTGGATCCTGGACTAGGGGTAAAGCCAGTTGGGTGCTCACTCTATTTCAGACACTGCAGCTATGTGACCTTAGGCCAGTTGCTTTCCCTCTCTGGGCTTTGGTAAAATGAGAGGACTGTACTGGTGGTGACCAAATTGAGTTTCAAGGAGCCTTTAAGTAGACCCCCCGGGGAGCCAAGTGCATCTGGATGAGGAGGGTGTGAGTAGAGTGGATTTTGAGCACACAGAAATTTGCCCTTGACAAAAAGATTCAAGGATTTTTAAAAACCTGAAAATGTCTAACTCTGAACTCACAGGACTCCAAGTCCTGCTTGCCAATGCCCACGCAGTCCAACACCCATTTCCAAGCCTGTCCCCGAGTAGGCAGTCGAGAGGAGGGTTCTGCCTCAACCACACACACCTCCCCTCCTATTTCTGCCGTGACTGTCCTTCTTGGGGGCTGTTTTACCACAGGCTAACCGAGCATCTGGGGACAGGGGGGACTGAGGGCCCCTGTAGCTCGGTAGCCCCCTCCCTAGGCTCAGTCACTGCCCATCCTAGGCATAAATAGAAAGGTGCCTGGGGGAGTGGTCACCATGCTTCCTTTTACAAATGAGGTCATAGGGGTCAAGGGGGCAAGGTGACTTCCCAAGGTCGCAGCAAACCAGTGCTCCGGGGAATGCCCGGGGCATGGGGCTCTGATGGGGTGATCCGGGAAGTTGGCTGGGTCCAAATAGGAAAAGCCTGGCCCAGCTGCTGAGAATTCTGGTTTATTTTGTTACTTCTAACTTAGATTACCATTCTGTCTCCCAACCTAACTTCTAGGCATTCACCTCTCAGGTAATCGAGGAATCAGAGAAGCATGAGGACAGTGGGGGAGAACTTTCCGCCCCGCTCTGGTGTTCTCAGGGTCTGCCCTGCCTTCTCCCCACCCCCACCTTCTCCCATAGCCCCCCACTTTATCTCACTAGACTGAATGAAGAAGCCAAACCCTATTTATTTCATCTTCTAAGTATCATTTCGAATTTTTTTCTTATTACAAAAGTGGTCCATAAAATGCAAAATAAAAGTATTGTGGAAAATTTGGGAAGTTTAGAGAACATTAACAGCTAAATATCATCTATAACTCTAATCACCAAAATGGAACACTGATAACGTTTGGTATATTCCCTTCCAATTTTTTTTTGTCTGCGTATATTGCTCTTTACACTATTAAGATTAGGCAATCATACAGCTTCATATTTTGCTTTTTTTAATTTAAAAATCCATTGAACCATTTCCCTGGAACGTGAAATTGTCTCCGAAATGAGATGTTAAAAGCTCCAGGTATTCAGTCTTACCAATAGAACATAATTTATTTAACCAATCCCTGTTCTTATAAGAGTTAGGTTATCTCCAGTTTTCCCTATTAGGAATGATGTGCAACCAGTATCCGAGATGAAAATCTTTCCCACGTAACTAGTTTTTCCCTTACCCCAAATTCTTAAAAATGAAATTACATATGGCCACATTTTCCTGCAGAAAGACTGTAGTAATTTATTTCCCATAATAACATATGAAAACTCCTGTTTTACTGTTCACTGGCCAATGCTGGGCTTCCTCATTTTTCAAGATTATTTTTTGCCAATTTTATAGGCTAAAAAGCAATATTTTATTGATGCTTTAACTTGCAATCTCTAATATTAAGGTTAAACCTTCCTGTGGATTCATTGGCCATGTGAATCTCCTGTGAATTGATTATTCATATCTCATTAATGGTTATTAGTTTTCTTTGTTTTAGAAGAGACCCAATTCTAATGACAGTAATCACTTGTATTCCACATATGTCAGAACTATATTAACCTACAGGAATTTTTTTCATCTTCTTCTTAACTGTTTTCTTCCTTTGTTTTTATCTTATAAAAAGGAAGAAAACTGGCATTTAGGTGGGGGGAATAGAGCAGCTGGGACATATTAAAGGAACAGGGACATTGAGAGAAAGAGAGCGAACTTTCTCTGCACAGTTAAACAAATCACTGGCTCTCAAAGTGTGGACCCCAAGTGGCAGGCAGCAGCAGTGTCAACAGGGAACTTGTGAAAAAGCAAATTCTTGGGCTCCACAGAACTCGGGACTTAATAGGAGATTCTGGATATGGAGGCATCAGCGAAGTTTTAACAAGTCCTCCAGGTGATTCTGACAATGGTTAGTTTGAAAGCACTAAATAGAGAAATGTGGGCTTGTGGCTCACTGCCCAGGGGAGTAAGGATCCCTAGAATTGGAAGACCACAGTTGATGGGAGGGTGAAGGAGGAGGTTCCAGGAAGGAAGTCAGACCCTAGTGATATAAAAGCTGGCCCAAAAGACCTGACTACAGAGATGCCTTAGGGAATTACAATAGCAAACATTCAGTTTTAAAATTCAATGTTCTATGCTTCATCATTACTATCTTCATTTGGTCCACACCTTCAGGACAACGCTCTTAAATGACAGCCTTGTGTTCAGGAGGTCTGAGGCATGAGGGAGAAAGAGAGTAGGGATGAACTGTTGAAGAGGTCAGCATCCTCACAAGAACAGCCATGAGGAGGAATTGAACATTTAAAAAACTTCTGGGATACACAATGAACTCTCCCAAATATTGGAGAAAATACTGGACTTCTTGGAGCACATCAGATGAAGAGCTGTGTTGTTTTATTTGCATAGTAAAGGGAAAAGGGCATCACCATGAAGCTGAAGGAATTGGCAACTTTCAGGTTGTGTTTAAAGACCTTTCTCTGTTCTACCATAAACATTCACCCATATGTTTTCTCCTAGATTGCTTTATAGTTTTGGGTTGTTTTTGCATTTAATTGTTAAACATATTTAGAATTTATTTTGGCAAATGGCATGGCATCACTTTTTCTATCCAGATGATTTATAACTCTTCCTTGCCCCTCTGATGTACCACGAGCAGGGAGTATTAGGAAAGAATTTGCTGAGTAAAGGACATCATTAATGAATACCAGTGAAGTCTCATTCACCAGAATGAAAAAAAAAAAGCTAAAACTTAACTCTTAACTCTAACCTTTATTCTACATAGCTTTGACTTGAATACTCAATTCTAACCTTTGTTCTAGTCCCACCATTGATGAAAACCTTAGCCCAGAGAGTGCGTACGATAGTCTTAACCCCCATCCTAGTGTTATAGCGTTAGCAACCTCTGTGACCGCAACAGAAAACAGAAAATGGAATGGATAACAGCAAGAAAAGCAAGATTGTGTCAGGGAGAGGAAAAACAGATCCCTATAGCCCATAATAAACTATAGCTTGCAGTGCTTCCCTACTTCTGTCTATACTACCTTTTTTTCACCAGGACCCTCCACTAAATCCTGAACCAGACCCAATACCCCTCAGACAATTACCAGGATACATCTGGGAGCTCCTGTCTGCCAACCAAACTTCCTGTTAGGAAGTGTAAATGCAACAGAGCATGCAGATTCTTATATGCCCTCGGCAAGGACACTTAATAAATTGCATGTCCCCAAAACTCTTTAAACAGGGAGATCACAATGCAGGAACTCAACCAGTCTGCAGTGACAGAGTTCATTCTGTTGGGCTTCACCCTGAGTCCCAGGACCAATGCTCTGCTCTTCACCTTCTTTCTAGTCTTTTACCTGCTGATCCTTGTGAGCAACGGCCTCCTCATCACCCTCATCCACCAGGACTCACGCCTCCACACACCCATGTACTTTTTCATCGGGGTTCTCTCCATGCTGGACGTGTGCTACACAACCACCACTGTGCCCCAGATGCTCGTGCACATTCTCAGCAAGAAGAGGGCCATCTCCTTTGCTAGGTGCGTGGCACAGATGTACATCTTCCTTCTCTTTGGGGTCACCGAGTCCTGGCTTTTTTCCATCATGTCCGTGGACAGGTACGTGGCCATTTGCCACCCTCTCAGGTACAAGGTCATCATGACCCGCTGGGTGTGCCTCCTGATGGCGGGCATCTGTGCAGCCTACGGGGTAGTGGGTGCTCTGTGCTATACTTTCTTCGCTGTGCGCCTGCCCTACTGTGGCCCTAATGAAATTGACCACTACTTCTGTGAGGTCCCTGCCATCCTGAAGCTGGCCTGTGCAGACACGGCCCTCAATGATTTGGTGGATTTCATCACGGGTTTCAACGTCATCGTGGTTCCACTCACCCTGGTTGTCATTGTCTATGCCAACATCTTTGCCACCATCATGAAGATTCGCTCAGCCCAGGGGCGGATCAAGGCCTTCTCTACCTGTGCCTCCCATATCACAGTGGTCACCATGTTTGCCATCCCCTGCATCATCATGTACATGGGCCCCGGCTCTGGCTACCTGTCAAACAGTGGCAAGAAAATGGCCCTTTTCTATAATGTTGCCACAGCCTTCCTCAACCCTGTCATCTACAGTCTGAGGAACAAGGATGTGAAAAAGGCCTTTCTCAAATTGATGGGACGGGCCAGGGCCTCGGAGTGAGGCTTTAAAGCTCAGGCCTAGAGGAGCTGACCAAAGCAGGACTCATGCTCACCAACTCCCTGAGGAGCCGCCACGAGACCCGGAAGAGCTGCACACTGCGGAGCTAACTATTCACCCCCTCCCAGCAGTGGCAACATCGTTCTGGGACACTGCCGCTTTTATGGTGAGGAGGCGATGAGACAGAGATGATTGTGAAGAAACGACACAGTGGCCAAGAGCCTGGACTTTCGTGCCAGACACTAGAATGACAGACCTGAACTACTAGATATGTGCATTTTTGCAAGTCATTTAACTAAGGTTTGTATCTCTTCCTCACAGGGAAGTTGTGATAATTAAAGGAGATAATACACGAAAAGTGTTTAGTACAGAGGCTGATATATAGTAACCTTTCAACAAACCTTAACTTAAATGTTTAAAAATGCATTACTCAGGGATCAACCAATAATACCTTTCATGATCCTCCTGTCCTGGGCAAGTGACTGGTATCCTAGAGAGTAAAAGGGGGGAAAGGGATGAGGGGATAGAAGAAGTAGAAACTAAAAAACTGAAAAGCAGAGTATGAGACGAGACTTGAGAAAGAGAAAATGAACCATATCTACCCATCTACAAATTAGAGCAGCTAGGTCAATTGAAATTAATGTAGAAAGAGGAAGAGATTGTTTTGTAACCACTCGTTTTTGTGCTTTTGTGTTTTTATACTTTTCATTTCCTTTTTTTCCCCCTTGTTTCTAATAAAGTCCATTTGGGAAAACCACAGCCTATCTTGGGTGATCTCAAGTAAAGGGGACTGGGTCCACATAAGGGTGAGGGAAATTAGAGGCACCCCCAGATACAAAATGAACTAAGCCCAGAAAGGGGTTAAAAACTCAATGGAGAGTTTTGCTCTTTCCCCTCTTGCCTAGAGAGACCTTCCCTAGAATTCTGCTTATTCCTCATGAATCTTTCCCAGGCTTCATCATTCTCAGGTCATGTTACTGGGGACTATCCAGATTAACTGGCTTTTTCCTCTGCTTGCTGCCTCAGGAACTCCTGCAAAGTTTTGATATGCAGTAGTTTTGTTCTCATCAGTGCTAATGACGTTCAGCTACAATACATATTCCCATGACTAGAATTAGTTCAAATCAATTTTATAGGAAAATAAAGTCACTATATGTGGCAAACATCACTGGTTCATATACATTTCCCCTGCACATTCATGTTTCACACTATCAAATAATAATCAGTCCAGGTCCTGATTTATGCCAAACAGAACATTACCAAGGCCAGACTACAGTCACAGCATTTCAGGGGGAAAAAAGTATATTTCTATACAGTCAGCCATGTTCACATTCCAGTTTTCACAGCTCAGTTTAAACATGGCATCAAATGGAATGGAAGTTGGTGAGCTCACCAGCATGGGGAGCAGCATCTTACATGAGATCACTGCTTATTGGGCTGGTGTCTGCCTTGTCATCACTGCCTGAGGGGTGGGGTCTTGCATGAGTTCACCACAAGTGCAACTCTTCATCTGTTCAAGCTTTATATCTTCAGGCTCCCCCTATAATCCTGGTTCTCTTGACACCCCCCTCTGAGGTCTTGAGCCCCTCAAAGTCATCATGAGGGGTGGCAGCCACTTCCTCCAAACTCCCTTCAGTGCTGACATTGGGACCTCATCCCATGAATCCTGCATGTTCTCCATGGCACCTAGATTGGTGAATCGTTTCCAGGAGGTTTCCAATGAACTCTGCCCAGAGCCATAAGAGGAATCTCTATCTCTGGCAACTATAGACTTAGGAAATGTATTTTTTAAATAACAAGACCTGATCCATGAGCTGCAGAAGGGAGGAAAGCATCATCCATCTCTTTGTACATCTGTTATCAGAACTCTCAGGTGACCAGATGCATCGTCAGTGAGCAGTGTACTTTGAAAGGAACCTCTTTTTCTGAGCAGCAGGTCTCAACAGTGGGCTTAAATTATTCAGTAAACCATGTGGTGAGCAGATGTGCTGTTTTCTAGGCTTTGTTTTTCCACTTACAGGGCACAGGCAGAGTAGATTTAGCATCATTCTTAATGGCCCTAGGATTTTCAGAGTGGCAAATGAACACTGGATTGAACTTCAAGTTACCTGCTGCACTAACCCTTAACAAGACAGTCAACCTGTCCTTGAAACCTTGGAGTCAGGTATTGACTTCTCTCTAGCTATGAAAGCCCTTAATGGCATCTCCTTCCAACAGAAGGCTGTTTCATCCATACTGGAAATTGTTGTTTAGTATAGCCAGCTTAGCAGCCATCTCAAGTAGACCTTCTAG
Organism: Scalopus aquaticus; assembly: GCA_004024925.1. Taxonomy (NCBI): domain Eukaryota; kingdom Metazoa; phylum Chordata; class Mammalia; order Eulipotyphla; family Talpidae; genus Scalopus; species Scalopus aquaticus. The sequence goes on along the minus strand of PVIJ01009034.1, from coordinate 32,925 downwards.
ACCATTCCTTGCAGTTTCTACACCAGCAGTAACTGCTTCACCTTGCACTTTTATGTTATAGAGATGATGACTTTTTTCCTTGAGTTTCATGAACCAGCCTCTGCTGGTTTCATACTTTTCTTCTGCAGCTTCCTCCCTCTTCTCAGCCTGCATCGAGTTTAAGAGAGGTTGGCCTTGCTCTGGATGAGGTTTTGGCTTCAGGATGTATTGTAGCTGGTTTGACCTACCCAGACCATTCAAATTTTCCTTATACTAGGAATAAGGCTGTTTCACCTTCTTACCATTTGTGTGTTTACTGGATAGATGCTTTAAATTCCCTCCAAGAACTTGTCCTCTGCCTTCACAACTTGACAGGCTTGTAGCAAGAAGCCAGCTTTGAGCTTATTGTTCATCCAGAGCCACCACCAAGTTCCTCGGAATTGCCACAGATTCTACTGGAATCAGTCACTGTGTTTGCAGTATTAGACTTCCCTCTTGGAGTCTTGTTAAGAGCAAACTGTCCCTGGTCCTGCTTTCAAGCTCAACACCTAAGAGCCCACTATCAACAAAGACGCTTGCTCCAACCCACAGGAGCCCTATATGTGTCCTTGAGGCCTGTACCTGGGCGGCGTGGTAAGATACAGTGTTCTGAGGTGGCCACCCCTCGGGCAGAGCCCTTCCCCTCTGACTCCGCCTGCAAGTTGGAAAGAAACGCCCCTGATACACAGAAACATCAGAAGCCTTACAGAGAAAATCAACATTCTGTGCTGGGTAGAATGTCCTGTGCTTGTAAGTCAAGTTTTTATCCTTCTAAGACTTTGGTCCTCGTGCTCTGGTCTCTTATTTTCCCTTTATATCCTTGTTCATAAACACAGTTTTTCTGAAGAGTTCATCTATTGCGGGGTGTCTGTAACCCACTGAGGCCCCCTGCTGGGGAACAACCCAGGAAGAAAGATGCAGCGTTCACTCTGAAAGCGAGGGCAGAACAGAACATCAATTTCATGGTTGACATTACTCAGTTTCGTCTTTTTTAAATACCCCATAAAATAAGCATTGAAATAAATAAGCTAGCTACTAGGTTTTGCTAATGTTGTTACCATGGCCCATTTAGGCTCTGTTACATGGGCCCTTCAGACATATTGAAAAACCCAACAGATTCAATAGAGAGAAAATGTAAGTCAGCTGAGAGCAGGAAAACCAGTAAAGCAGATTCAAGCTCTGGGTGTTTTGCTGTTGGTCCCAGGGTCAACCTTTGGTAATATGAGTTTGCCAAGGAAAACAAGGAAAAACTAGGACCAACTGAGCAGGCAGGATCTAGCCATCAGACTATCTGACTGTGAATTTCCAGTCAATAGTGGGGACTGCTATTTCACTTCTGCAGGCTAAATCCCAAAACATACAAAGAGGGGATTCTGGGAAACTGTTACCACCTTAACAAACTGGGATTGTTTTAGAGAGAATTTATTTATTTTTAGAATTGGGCCTTACACCCAACTGTGGAAAGAATTCGCAGTTCAGGTGACAATATCACAATCTGATTGTAACCATTACAGCAAAGTATCTTTATTCTGCATTTTCCATTATGATTTTTCTCTTTAGCCCATGAATTATTGAGAAGTAGTTTTAAAGTGTATGGAGGGAGGCCTCCCTGGTGGCACAGGGGTTAAAGACAGCGCAATCAAGCAATAGCCAGTCACTACAACATGAGTTCGATCCCCGGCCAGCCTCTTCTGTCTCGCCTGCTACTCCCCTAGCAGTGTATTTCAGCAAATCCACCTGTTCTGCTCCCCACTCTGTCTCTGGTGAATCCTCTCACCCCCCACATCTCTGGCCTACACCCCAGCTTGTATGCATAAATAAATAAATCTTTAAAAAAATAAAATGTATGGAGAGACTTCTGTTTCTGGACATGACTGAGTAACAGGCATTAGTTATCTTCCCACTCTAAACCACTATATAACCGGTCAAAATTTATGAAACAACTCTTTGCATGCATTGGGCAACAAACTGTGGGTTTGTTTGCCAAGGCTGCCATAAGAAAACATCACGGGTTAACTTAAACAACAGATTTTTTTTCACGCTGTTTCAGAGGCTGCAAGTCCAAGATGAAACTGTTGGCCAATTTGGTTTCTCCTGGGGTCTCTGCTTGGCTTGCAGGTGGCTGTGTCTTCTGCTTCCTCTCACGGTCTCCGTGCCCAAGCGCCCCAGGTGTCTCTCTAATGTGCCCAAACTTGCTCAGCTTCTAAGGACACCGGTCAGATTGGATTAGGGCACACTCATAGTAATTCATTTTAACTTAATCACCTCTTTCAAGTCCTAGCTCCAAATAGACTAGCAGTCTGAATACAGGCGCTGAGGGATCAACATATGAAACTGGGAGGGGGGGAGACAAAATTCAGTCCAAAACAGTGTAAGCCAGCAGTTTTTGAAAGAACAGAAATATAAGAGGTGAACTTTCTGGTCAGGAGTATATATCTTCTGATTCGAAAATTGAAATACCCTGAAGTCTAATTGCTCAATCACGTGGCAGTTCTATTTTAATTTTTGGAGGAACCTCCATACCGTTTTCCACAGTGGTTTTATCAATTTATATTCCCACGAACAGTGCGCATATAATATAATGATATATGTAGATTAAACAAATGGGAAAAAAATATTATACAAACACTAATCAAAAGAAAGCTGGAATACTAGCTGTACTATGTTTGCTATACTGATATCAGTCAAAATATACTTCAGAGCAACAACAAAAAAAGTATAATCAAGGACAAAGTGTGGCATTGCCTAGTGACAAAGGGTGAATTCACCAAGACCTGTCCTAAATCCTAAATGTGTAGACAACCAACAACAGAGCTTCAAATCTCATGAAATGAAAAATTATATAACTAAGGAGAAATAAGCAAATCCACAATTATATTTGTAAATCCCAAATTCCAGTAATTAATAGAACCAGTAGACAAAAAGGTCATTACAAATATCGGTGAAATGAATACCCCAAGTGACAGGTTCTAACATTTATAGAGCATTCAGCTTAAAAATGACAGAATACCCATTCTTTTCTTGAATATATGGAACATTTGCCAACATACATCATACATGGTCCTTTTTTTCATTTTCTACAAAAATGAAGTACGAATTAACAAATAAGGAACCCAAAAGCCAAGTTCAGGGTTTTTCTCAAGATAAACAAAATGTCAGACTGGAAAGCCTCAATGTAATGCCAAATGAGGTCACAAGACAAAAGACGGAGATGTCAGACTTGAAACCCTGGAGCCAAACCTGTGTCAAGGAAGTTTGCATTTATCCTGTTGACTTTTCTAAAAGCTTTATTCACTACTGATCTTAACTTGGAAATTTTTTTACTAAAAAAAACTGGAATTTATACTACAGGTCCCCTGACAAAATAATATAATGTCCATGAAGTGTTAGCTAAATCATTGTCCTCAAACTTAAAAATGCAAATTCTGGTTCGTTAGGTGTCAGGGTGCCAACACTCTGAATGTTTTAACAATTCCCAGATAAAATGCTGGTGATGCTAATCCACTGACCATTCCCTGAGCAGCAAGAGTACAAGATTCTCATCCAATTACTAGGAGAGCCTATTCTTGTCTACAAATATCACTTCACTAAAACAGAGCTCCTTTATTTAGTGACATGAGGCTTTATGTGCCCTAAATTCATACTCTCTTAATAGTAATGGATGAAGGGCCTTCCCGGTAGCGCAGCAGTTAGGCACTGAGCTGTGGAGTGGCAGTAGCAGCGCAAGTTCGACTCCCGGCCGGGGAGATTCCCATATGGCTGGGCAGACCTCTCCTGCCTTGCCCAGTGCTCCCCTCAGCAGTGTGTTTCTGTCCATCTGCCTGTTCTGCTCCCCACTCTGTCTCTGGTGAACCCTCTTGCCGCCCCACACCTCTGGTCTGTACCCCAGCTTGTATGCATAAATAAAATAAATCTTAAAAAAATAATAAATAAATAAAAAGATTTATTTAAAAAATAGTACTGGATGAAGACTAGACTGACTTTTTTTTTTTTTCAAGATTTATTTATGCATACAAGCTGGGGCACAGGCCAGAGGTGTAGGGCAGCAAGAGGGCCCACCAGAGACAGAGCGGGGAGCAGAACACACAGATCGACGAAAACACACTGCTGAGGGGAGCAGCAGGCAAGGCAGGAGAGGTCCGCCGCACTGCGTGGAAACCTCCCCGGCCAGGTGCAGAACTCACATCTCCACAGCCGACAGCTCCACAGCACAGCACCCAAATGCTGCGCCACCAGGGAGGCCCTAGACTGACTTATATTACTTTCCTAAACTCTTTTATATGATCACCATTGATTTTTCTTAAACTGTTCTTTCTTCAGACCTTGTTTGAGTCATGGATTTGGGAGTCTGAAGTCATCTTGTATCCACCAATTTGAACTTATTTCACAAGTCCAGAACACAAACACTCAATCGCATGTTGATTTAGTAATAGAAAAGATAAATATTGATGTCAGTTCTTTGCCAAGTCTTACAAACTGGTGATAAAGAGAATAATCAATATGGGACTTGTCTTCATGGAGTCCACTGTCTGATGGCTTCAGGCTTGAGCAATGTCCACTGTCAAGGCCTTCTGGGGTGTTCTCATATCTAATCTCACTGAATCTAAGTCATTAATATGGCATGTATACCCACTGAATGTTGGAAAGAATTTCGATGGAAGTCATGTGGATTATGTCCCAGGTTTTTTGCTGGAGCCCATGCTTCTGTCACTTCATTCTGGTGCTTTTCCCCATCCTGTCACTTTGAGGAAAGCCCTCTTCACATCTTTGTTCCTAAGGCTATAGATAATGGGGTTGAGGAAGGCAGAAATGACGTTATAGAATAGAGCCAACTTCTTGTCCTCTTCTGGGGAGGCTTCAGCACCAGGTCTCATGTACATAACCATACATGGAATAGAGAACATACTGACTACAGTGATGTGAGAAGCACAGGTAGAAAAGGCCTTGATTCGTCCTTGGGCTGAGCGAATCTTCAAGATTGCAGCAAAGATATTGATGTAGACAATGATGATAAGGGAGAGTGGGACTATCAGAAGGATGAAACCCAAGATGAAGTCCACCTGGTCATTGAGAGATGTGTCTGCACAGGCCAACTTCAAGACTGCAGGTACTTCACAGAAGAAATGATTGATCTCATTGGGGCCACAATAGGGAAGAATCATAGCAGAGACAGTGTATATCAGGGCGCAGCTAATCCCCCAGAATCCACAGAAAGCTACCATTGACCCACACAGCAAAGGACTCATGATGACTTTATACCTCAAGGGATGGCAAATGGCCACATACCTATCATAAGCCATGATTGCAAAAAGCCAAGACTCAGTGATCCCTAACATCAGGAAGATGTACATCTGGACCACACATCTGGTATAGGAGATGCTCTTCTTTTTGCAAACCAGATGTACCAACATCTGGGGTACTGTGGTGGTAACATAGCCCATATCCAGAATGGAGAGGACATTGAGGAAGAAGTACATGGGTGTGTGGAGGCGAGAGTCCATGCGTATCAAGGTGATAATGAGCCCATTACCCAGGAGGGTGATGATGTAGAGGAAGAGGAAAACAACGAATAGAATAAGATTTATCTCTCTGTTTTGAGAGAATCCTAGAAGAATGAACTCAGTAATAGAGCTACGATTTCCCCAGAGGAAGTTCTGCATCCTTCTCCTGGTATAGGGAAAGAACAGAGTCATCACTCAGAGGTGAAAGCTCCAGATTCACACCTTGCCGTGACTCATATTCTAAAAGTGCCCAATACTAACAGGAAAGTACGTGCTTATTAGGACACCCACGAAGCTGGAGACCCACATTTTTAAAAAATTTTCATTTGATACACAAAAGCATCTTAATATTGTACTATATAGTCCCACTTCTGAAATCCCAAATCATAAACAGCACCTTTTAAAATGTAGAACTTGCAAAAGGAGGGTCCAAAACTGTGTCTTTTACTTAATAAACTTGTATAGTTTATGTAGTTTATAAAAGATTTCAAAGTGGTCAAGGAAAGAGTTGGATGTTTGAGGATATGACATTTGCTGATCGCTTCATACCAAATGGACATGTCTACCTCCCCACTGAAGTATCTCCCCAAATGGGCTTCACTGGGACCATTTGAGTAGTTTGGAACTCTGGAACTTTAAAGTCAAAGTGATTAGATAGCTGAGTCAAGCCAGAAAAACAGCAATTTTTTTTTTAAATACAGATATAGCTCATTTCATTTGTTTTTCTTTTTTCACTGCTGAGGGGAGCAGCTGGTGAGGCAGGAGAGGTCTGCTGCGCCATGTGGGAATCTCCCTGGCTGGGCATAGAACACGTGCGGCAACCGCTGACAGCTCCACAGCGCTGCGCTTAACACTTTGCGCCATCAGGGAGGCCCTAGCTCATTTCATTTTTTACGAATTAAAAGTTTGTGGCAAATCTGCATTGAGCTGGTCTATCAGATTACACTTTAATACAAACAACTTTCAAATGTACTGAGAAACAAACAAAAAAAGGCATGTGGCTCACTCTGTTAGCACATCTGCTTCACTGTAATATTCACTTTAATGTGGTTGTCTAGACCCAAACCCACAATGTCTCTGAGATACACCTGTAAATTATACTCCAAATCAAAGTTATATATTTTGATGAACGTGAAAGAGAAGGGGGAAGGGGAGAGAAACAAGAAAAAGAGAAGAAATAAAAATATCACAATAGGATACTATAGTCAATTAATATATCCTTAAGAAATGAAAGTTATTTGTCTCCCCTCCCCAAAAGAGAGATGATTAAATATCTAGAGAGTCACAGTAAAAGAAATATTAAAGAACTTCTTTAGCTAAAGGAAAATGGCCCCTGATGAGAGAACATAACTGAAAGAACACTAGAAATAGAAAAAGTGTGAAATACAAGATAAAATATTGGTTGCTTAAAGCAACAAAATAACAATATCATGGGGGACTTTAAATATCTACATAGAAGTAGATATGTGACAAAAAAAATTTTGCATTGTTTAGGAAATGCTAAAATACTAATGTAAATGAGACTGTAATAAGTCAAAGCTGCATCCAACTGTCTGTGGATCAGGTGTTAGCACACTCTTTATCTAATAGCCAAAAAATAAATATTTTAGGCTTTCTAAGTAATTTACAGTTACTGCAGGCTATCTTCATTTAGCTTTAAGTCATTTAAAAATATAAGGTTTACCAATATTTGTTCTAAAATAACAAAGGAATAATAGAAAAATAGTAAAACTCAAAATACAATACAGGATATAAAGAGAATAATTAAAGATTCTCAATTAACTCAAAAGAAGCAGGAGAAGTGGGATTAAAAAAACAAAGAACACATGGAACAAATAGAAATAAAATAGTAAGATGATAAATTCAAACCTAATTAAAGCAGTAACTATATTAAATGTAAATGGAATAAGCAAGCCAACCTGAAAGATAAAGATTATTAGATTGGAATTTTTTAACTAATAATATGAATGAATTCTATAAGTAAAGGAATCATGTTTTTAATACCAAAAAAGAACAGAGCACAATTTCAGTTATTTCCACAGTGTAGTGATTTGTAAAGCAAGGATTTTGCTGTGTTCACTACTGCGACTCCAGTGTCAGTTATTGGATCTAGCACAGGATTGTTAAAGCGATTGTTAAAGCAAGGTCACTCTTGGACTCCATTCTAGAAGCTATGTTGCCAGAACAAGGAGAGGTGACTGATACCTCTCCTCTCCAGTGGTGTAAACACATGCGGGAAGTGAGTAGAATATACACCTATGAGCTTCTAAGAGAGGCATGTGGGCACGTTTTCAGCATGTAAGAAAATACATTGTAAGGTAAAGGAAATAACTTTAAGAAAAAATGGGACCTCCCTGGTGGCGCAGCGGTTAAGCGCTGTGCTGTGGAGCCGTCAGCAGCCTTGATGCAGCGGCTATGCGAGTTCGACCCCCAGCCGAGGAGAATCCCACATGGTGCGGCAGACCTCTCCTGCCTCGCCCGCTGCTCTCCTCAGCAGTGTATTTCTGATCTGCCTGTTCTGCTCCCCGCTCTGTCCCTGGTGAACCCTCTCGCCGCCCCACACCTCTGGTCTGTACCCCAGCTTGTATGTATAATTAAATAAATCTTTAAAAAAAAAAAGGTGATGTTTTCTTTGCAGAAATTTAAGGATGCTGAAATCTGTATAGAGAATATCTTAAGGGTTGTGATAAGAAGAATGGATAATAATTGCCCTCATAATCCCGAATTTGGATTTAAGTATAAATTTTACCAGATGACAAACTTCAGATTGAGAAAATGTTCCAGCATTCAGAGCTGTTTAGAGAGAAGGATTGTGCTGGGAAGCAAAGCACTCCCTGTTTCTGTCGAGAGGTTCAAGTGAGGCTGACTCTAGCTAATCATAAATCAGGGATGCTTTGGGGTCAACCTGGAATTAGAGAGAGATGGGGCAGGAAGATTGCTGAGGTCTACTCCATCTGGAAGAGTTAAGAACTTTCCCATCGTCTCTGTCGTCTCTAGTCTGTAACTTTGCCTCTTCCGACACTTTATGCCTGGAGCACTGAACAAACTCTCGCTGTGACTCCGACCCCCAGTGCCATCCACCCTTCAGGACTGAAGCATTTGCTAGGAGCAGGTTAGTAAAAGAGCTTTTCCACTGTGACCTTCCTCTATTCAAGTATCCACACATGATGCAAAATGTATGCGGAAAAGAGCATGGGCTACTCAGAAGGGGAAAGTGGAAGGAAAGGGAGTGGGGAATAAGTGAGCCGACCCCAAAAGCACACCCATCCCCAGCAGGTGTCAGTGGAAGGCATCTGCCTTGTTTCCTCTTCAGTAAGTGATCTTCAGGGCAACTCCCAATGTCAAAGTGGCCCCTCAAATCCCTGCTTCCCCTGAGATCTCGTGGCCTCCCTCTTCCACGCCATATCCTCTGCAGTCCTATCAACCTCCCTCACCTGCCACCTGCCGCCCTCTTGTCTCGCCCACCTCCCAGGGTCCCAAGGATCAAGATGCAGACATGGGGTCACCTAGCTCCCTGCCTCAGCTTCCCTAACAACAGCTCCTCCTCTGTTTCTTTGTCTTTGTTGGCAACTGAAGGCCAGATGCTTGAGGGAAATGCACACACTAAGTCTGACAAAGACGGAGAGGGCAAAGATGGGCAGTTGGACAGAGAGAATTAAACAAAAAAGCAAGTCAGGGAGACGGGGGAGAAGTGGACAGAGAAGGGAAAGAGAGAAGCACAGGCATGAAGGGACACGCAGATGAAATCTGTAGTCAGTACAGAGAACTAGGGCAGGCAGAGGAAGGGGTGCCTCGGACGGGAAGACGCCCAAGCCTTGGGCCCCCCAGCCCCTCCCTGTTCCCCCTTACCTGCTGTGGGCTTTGTGTAAGGGATGGGTCAGGACTCTATGGAGCCCTCCTTTGAAACTGCTCTGATTCCCAGGAGGACAGAGCCAATGATTTCCTAATGAGCTATCTGTGTTTTTGAATTCTCGGAGGTCTGGGCAGCAAGTCTGAATTTCAACCCTGAGTATTCAAGGCTGTGTACAGCCAGAGCCCTGATCCTCCCACCCCAAGTCCTGAACATCTCCCAAAGGGCATCCATGCTGGGGTCAGGCCAGTCTCCTGCTGTCTACACCCCCCATGTACCTGACTGTCCATTGATTAATAAATGGATAAGAGGATGTCAGGCAGAGAGAGGAGGAGGAGGAGAAGGAGGAGAAGGAGGAGGAGGAGGAGAAGAAGAGACATACATAATAGACATACCTCAGAGAGGCATATAGAATAGCTATAATACTATATATTATTCAACCATGAAAAAGAAAAAAACTGCTATTTGTAAAAACATGGGTGAACCTTAGAGCATTGTGTTAAGTAAAATAAGACAAATACTGCATGGTATCACTTAAAAAAATGTCAAACAGAAGCAGAGAGTAGAAAAGCAATCACCAGGGGCTAGGAAGTAGGGGAATTAGGGAGAAATTGCCAAAAGAGCACAAACTTTCACCTCTAAGATAACTAACATCTAAGGATTAAATGTAAAACAAGGTGACTATAGTAAATAATACCGTGTTATATTATTGTAATTTGCTACAAGAGTAGAACTTAAATGTTGTCTCAAAAAAAGGTATGTGAGGTGATGTATGTGTTAATTAACTAGATAGGAAAAATCCTGCAATGTATACATATGTCAAATCCCCACTTTGTACACTTTAAAATCTTACAATTTTAATTTACAACTTTATATGTTAATTACTTCAATAAAGTCAAATTAAATTATGTACATATATACCTACATATACATAATGTACTACTTTTGACCTAGCAGTAATAATAACAGTCATCAATAACAACAATAATTCATATTATTGTTACGAAATTATCTCACCACCTTAGAAAAGAGAAACAGAACAGAATTATACTTCTATATGTTTTATATATGTATATATTTATATATGTGTGTGCATATATATATACTTTTTAAAAATCATAATATATATATTTTAATCTGGAAACACATTTTAAACCTTTAGAGTGGGGGGTGCTGGTACTAAAGAGAGTATCAAAGAGGACTGATGTATCTGTATTATTTAAACATTCATAATGAGTATTTCATATCAGTGTTCACTTGTATAACTAAAGTATAAAGTAATTGCAGATAATAGCAGTAAAGACACTCGGGGCTTTCCAATGTAACCAGGTGATCACTGTCCCGTTTAAGGCTCCATAATTACTCCTCTGCAGTAATTGACTTTCATCAAGTTTAGTTTAAGGTAAACAAAAACTTCTCAGGGAACATGTGCCACCTCAATTTTAGGGCCAAACTTAGGCTTGTGATATGGTTTCCCAAGCACAATCATAGACCCTAGGTTTGTCCTGCTGAGAATTCCCCACGCGCTGTGCCTTAGCCTAACACTTCCCGGGAGGACGTAAGAACCGTCAATTACATGGGGAATTCATTCTTCTAATGCCAATTAAGCAAGAAGTCATATCTAGATCACTCTTCCTCTTTCCCCTCCAGCTGAGTCTTCAAGTTTATTCCCCAGTTACTGGGAGCCACTCCTGGGCCCTCTGCCTCAGGAGTCCTTTCCGGTCTGTGGCACAATAAGGCCACAGGTGAGTTGCTCTGGAATAAGAAGTCCTGTGAGACTTGTTAAGAACATGGAAGGAACATCATTAAGAACTTCAGCTTATTAGACAGCTGAACCAACACCAGCAACTAAGTGGAAAGAACAGAAGTGACTCCGTGTCCCTCAGAGGCAGCAGAAGAAACTTGTTCTAACTTTTGCTTAACTTTTATCATCCCAAGTGTGTACTCTAGCTACTAAACACATACCCAAGGCATCTTCACTGCCACCATCACCCTGTTTCTTCATCATATATTACATCATAACTGCATCACCCTATTAGTATTCTCACCACTTTCAGCTATCATCAGCCCCCAAATACCAGTCTTTCCCTACTGCACTATTCCCAATGTTACCCACTCTTCACTCATCATCTCCCATTATTCTCATCATCCCCATTACTATTGCAAGCTCCACCCTTCACCATCTATCAATCACTCATCTCCACCCCCCATGACCATCACCCCAACACAGATCTGAGCTCGTGAGAAGAAAGCAGTGTCCCGAGAATTCAGAGAAAAGGTCTTTATTTGAAAGCAGACAAGAAATAACTGTTCCGTGATTTCAATCAGGTACAAAAGGTTAAGAGGGGCTTTGATGAGAAGATAATAGACTGGGATAAGTATCCATGAAGTCAAATAAAATTTAACACAGTAGTCAAATATAGCTTGAATTGGAGACTGGAAATGGGAGGATTGACATGAATAACAATTTAAATATTCCCAGAATCCAGGAGGAAAGAAAGTGATTAAAGAGTGAGGGTGAGATGTATAGATCCAACCTACAAGTGTTAAATGATTTCTAAAGAAGAAAAAGTAAATGAATCAGAGGCATCACCCAATGGTATAAGAAAACCTTCTGAATATCAAGTACTCTGAAGAGCAAAATGTCCCACTATAGAACGGGGAATAATAATGAAAGAGGCCATTACCTTAGCGAAAGTGTGTAACTACCTAGTAATCTGTTCTCCACAGTGCAACTGGAATGATTCATTCAGAATATGAGTCCTGGAACATCATCCTCAATTTCTAAATATCTAATAACTTTCAAGTGCACTCTGATAAAAATCAAAATTCCAAGGAGACCCACAAGGGGACGGCCCTGTGCATCCCCGCCTGCTTCTCCCCTGCTTTCCGCCCAGCCGGCCTTCTCTCCGTGCCTTGCACATGCCAAGCTTCTGACACTGGTGTATGTTTCCTATTCACCCAGGAGTGCCTTTGACTCGGCCCGCGAGTCCAGATCAACGCTGCACCTGAGGAGGAAGCAGGGAGCAAGGGACAGGGGTACGTGAGAGAGTGTAGACAAGACAGGAAGTCTGATCAAGTCTCGTTTATTTTTCCCAGGGGAAGAGCATAAATAGGGTGAAAGTCACGGGGAGGTAACATTAGGTAATGCAGGGTGGTCCGCACAGGGATCCAATGAGAGCGCAGCACAGAAAACAATGGAAAGGTCCCGATGACCTCAGTTTGGGAAAATGTACATGGAACAGAGAAACAAAAATCCAAGGCCGTTCTTATCGGACCCTAACCTTATATGGGCAACTCAGGCTATTAGGGCCGTAACTCACCGCTAGGGGCCATCTTGTCCGATGGCTCCCGACATGCCTTCAAACTCACCAGTTTCCAATGGTTAACTTCAACTTTTGGATCCCAAACATCATGTCCAGGAAACCTCAGACCTAACTAGACTGGTCTACATGCTCCTGTACTACCGTGCTCCTTTCTACATTCATACTCCTATTAGGTTTATATGTGTTTATAGGATTATTTTATTACTACTTGCTTCTCTCTCAGAGTTTAATATCCACAAGAGCAGAGACTAAGGAGTCACGTCAAATCTCAAAGCATCATCGAGACACTTCGACCTCATGACACTAAGTGGGGAAGTGTCCCCCTCCTCTCCCACTTTTCAGGAGCCTCCGCTGTCAGCCTCTTGCCTTTAGTATTCTAGATGGAGGTGGAAAGGAGGCGCCAGTCTACTCGTCCCCGAAATGCCAGGAGTCTACTCCCAACCCCTCATGGAGCCCCTGTTCAACTGCATTATGGCGCAAGGGTGGGGGGAGGTGTTGAGGGCTACGCTCAGCACAGATCTCTCTCCCTGCAGTCTCTGATCAATCGCCAGAAGCGTCCATCACCTGACCTGTGAGGGGCAAGGGGACAGCCATGCCCCTTCCTCATTGAAAGGGGAGGAGAGACATCACTGTCCCCTAAGACAGAGACTAAGCAAAGACTCTCCTATTTTATGAACTTCTCTTTTGTATTTCAAGCCTTGCCATAGAGGATCCCAGTGTGTGACAGAGGCTGATGGGCCCTTCCTCATCTGTCTTCTTGGCTGCCTTCAGAATTGGGCAACGCATTCCCCAAACCGTTGCAAGTATTTCTGATTTCTTCTTGCCACAGTCCCCCTTTATCTAGGTGTACAACATGAAAGACAGTGTTGCACAAAATCTTCAGGGAAATTTGCCAAACAGCCAGCCCTCCCCATTGGAGGTACAAAGGAGCAAATCTCCCCCACCCCAGGTCAAAACCTTCCATCAGAACAAACAAGTAAACAACCACCACCCCACTGTCAGCAGGAGATAGCAGGGCCCACTGTAATGCTGTTTCCATAGAAATGGAAGGATGGCTGGGGACTTGAAACCGGGGCTAGAGGGTTAAAATTGATTTTCAGGCCCTTAAGTGCCCAAAAGGAAAAAAAAGACCAATCTCACTTTCTCTTTGAGGCTTACTTTCACAGGCACAGCAAAGACAAGAGGCTTATGGACAATCTTGAGCTGAGCTCCAAGGCTGGCTGGGAACCCAGAAGGGGGGTGGAGCAGGGGAGAGCCTGCTTAGACGCCCCAGAGGTAGAAGCTCCAGATAGTGGTGCTTTGCTTGTTTCTTAATGCCTTCTAATGTGCTGGCAATCTCTGAGGAGGCTGTTTTATTAGCTTCTTTTTCAGAGTATGAAACTAACAAAAACATTTTTGAGGTTTTGATGAACAGACCTTTGTCCCAGTGTTTCTGGTTCCAGTTAAGAATCAGGCCTTTAACTAAGGGAGCATCAGGACCTAGAGAAAAGCTCTATCACAAGTTCTGTCCTGAAGCACAATGATATTGTAAGAGGGTGGTTCCCAGGAAAGGGGAGTGTTGTAGGTTCCCTGCCCCACCCAAGGGAGGGTGGAGCTGAGCCGGAAAGATAAGAAGCTGGAGAAGAAAGAAAAAAAAAAAACAGAGAAAAAGGGAGAAGAAAGGCAGCAGGATGGAGAGCCAGAAGAAGCACAAGAGCAGAGAGCCATGTGAGGAAGCTGCACTGGCCTGAACTGTTTGAAACAGATGTGGGTGAGAGACCAGTCGGGGGGTTGACTATGGCAATGTTGATCTTGGTTTTGATTTTGCTCTTTAACTCCCAGAATTGTGTGACTGTTTCTGACCATTTTCTGTGGGTCCCTGCCGAAATGTGTTCTAGACTCATGGCAGGCTTTCGGGCCTTGCCTTGGGCCAATCCCATTTGGGTGGACTTTTGCCCACGAGGTGATGGGTAACTTTGGGTGCTTAGTTTAGAAACTATATTCTTTGTCTTTTCTGTATTATCACACTAATTGTATTAAAGTTTCTTTTCCACTTACGGTCTTATATGTTTTGTCTTGATGCGGCGGATGGCAGAACCTATTTAGAACGGGCAGGTTTGGGGGTTCTGGGGCTGCCCCTCTCCCTGCCCCGTAACAATAAGACCGGGTCCAGAGGGTGTCCCCGGTGGTGCAGTGGTTAAGCGCTGCGCTGTGGAGCTGTCGGCAGCAGCGACCCCTGGCCAGCGGGGGAGATTCCCACATGGCGCAGCAGACCTCTCCTGCCCGCCTGCTGCTCCCCTCAGCAGTGTATTTTCATCAGTCTGCCTGTTCTGCTCCCCACTCTGTCTCTGGTGAAACCTCTTGCCGTCCCACGCTTCTGGCCTGTACCCCAGCTTGTATGCACAAATAAATCTTAAAAAAAAAAAAGACCCTGTCCCAAAACATAGCAGGGGTCATGTTGGGTGTCAGCGCTCTGTGCTCTTCTGTGTCCTCCTGCATTTTCCCCACTGCCCTGCTGGCTGCCCAGGCTCTGAACCCACCTGCTTTGTCACCCACCACCTGCCTACGAAGTCTCCTCTCTGGCTCTCAGTGTCCTCATCAGTAAAATGGACATCATTGCTCTGACACCTTCAGGTTCATGAGTGCTATGTGACATAAAAGGACTTTGGAAAAGTATTAAGTTGACAGGATGGGCCCCACAAGTGTCCCCCAATCTCCCATTCTTGTTTCAGATGGATTCTCCAAGATCTCAGTCCTCTACCTCTAGAGTCCTTTAATCAATCTTTGCCTGCTGAAGAGCAAAACTACATGTTATCCCAAGGAATGGAGACTAATATTAAAGCCCTCCTTCTTCTCTTTGCTTTTCCCATGACCACTCTTAAATCTAGAGCCCGGAGCCACTTCTCTGGTTGGTGGAGCCCCAAAGGGAGTGGTGTGTGTGTTTCACAATGGGCATTCAGTCACGGGATGATGCAAGAGGGAGTGCGTGGGATAAATGCTGGGGGTCTGGCTTCTGCTCAGTTACTCATTTTGACAAGATTAGTAACTTGGAAAAATGACCAAAAAGCTACCTCTGATTTCCCCATCTCAACCCCTTAACCCCAACCAGCCTCCACCTCCTCTTTCTGTTCCTTCATGCTCTCATTATTCAACCCACTTTCCTCCCCTACCCCCTAAGTCTTTTGGCCCCGACCTTACTCCCCAGTGCCCTCCACCTGTTTCCACTTTTAGCCCTACCCACTTCCCTCCTCTGCCCAGCGTCCTCCCTCCCTGCCACCCTGCCCACAGGACTTTCCCTCCCAGCTCTTCCTCTGTTAGGTCTAAACCATCCACTCGCTGCTCAGTTTGCCTGGCTCCCGGTTCCTGTTTCTCTTCCATCTTTCCCCCAAGTCCCCCTCCTGATCCTTCATCCTAGTCCCTTGGACTCTGGTCCTTGCTGACACCCACAATCAGACCTGGTGAGTCACATATCTCAGCTAGAGAATAGGTGTCCCCAACCGGAGTGACACCAGTGCAGCTCAGAATAGCAGGACTGGATTCCCAGTGGCCTGACTGGGGGACAGAGGAAACCCAAGATGACAACAACCAGCATTCACTCTGGAGGGTAAGTGTGGTTACCCCTTTTCCACTCTGTCATTTTCAGCGGCGACCAGATCCCAGCTAGCTGACTACTATACCTTACTGCCATCTGCATGCTGCCTTCACCCTCTTGTAATCCACTTCAGACGCCAGAGAGAAGTTCCTTTCTCAAGAGAATCTGTATCATTTCCTTTTCCTCATCAGGGAGCCCACATGAGCCTCTAGACTGGTAGCTGGCTTGTCCGTGGGGCTTGGTCTGTGACCGCAGAGTAAACCGTGGGACATTGGCAGAGAAGAGTAAGGGATGGGACCATCTGATCTGACTGTAGGAAAGTCTATACTACGTCCTTAAAGTGAAGGAATGGTGCCCCCTGGGAACTCACACATAGAACACAAAGCCCTACCCTAGATATGATGGGACTCAAGAAATTTTTGGTCTGGTTCTGCCAAGACTCCATTTCCTGCATCGTAGGATTCTAGAACCTTGTCAGGTACTTTTTGCCCTTAAGAAATGTCTCCTGCAAGAACAAAGAGAGGGTCCTGCATTGTGCTCTCATCAAAACTCTGACGGTTGAGGCTCTCTCTCAGTCTGCTGCCTACAACCCAGAATGTGGGAGGAAGAGTGTAGAAGAACCGGCAACTTTCTCCTTTCACCTTTCTGCCCCATGTGCCAAATGGAGACATAGGATCAGAGACTTTTCTCTTTTATTTGTGAATATGGTGAATTGTCATGATATATTATTCTTTTTCTATATTGTTGATGCTATTTTCTAATACTTTTGCATATATGTTCGTGAAGGATATTTATCTCTAGTTTTCCTTTTTGTAATAATTTGTGTGGCTTTACTGTCAATGCAGGCCTCATAAAATGAGTTAGGAAATGTTACCTTCACTTGTGTTTTCTGAAAGAATTCGTGTAGGATTGGTATTTTCTTTATTTCTATGTTTGACAAAGTTGCGGGAAAAGCCACCTGGGCCTAAAGAGTCATATTGTGGGACTTTTTCCATTACAAATTCACTGTGTTCTCAGGACATGGTCTCGGAGTTTAGAAGCACACTGATGACCCCGGATGACGCAAGGTGAGCAGAAGCAGGAGTCCCTGGGAAACAAGAATGTGGAGCTGTGGTGGAAATAAGATGAAACTACAGTGATTGCAATCCCTCTGCCTCTGAACCTCTGCCTAGCCCAATCCCCTGGACCACCTGGGTCCAGGTTGAAGAAAAGCCAGTTTTGCAGGAGATAAAGAGAATCTTGACCCAAAGCTAACAACATGATGGTTCATTTTCTTCTCCACCTTAGGAAGGTAGTGAAGACTCAGGAGGCTATTGGAGTCTTGCTAGGAAAAGGGACCCAGACACGGCTCACAATGACAAAGCAAAGGTGCTTTTCTAGCTCAGCCAGCATGTGAAGTAAACTGTTTCTGAATGATGTAAGGATTTATGTGATGATGAAAATCACAGTTGAATATCGTGAACTGGTTGAATATCAAGTCAAGCAGCAATCACTAAACACCTGCATCTGTCTGTAGCTCTGACAGGTACTGGTGCTGCAGAGATGAGCCAGATAGATCTCTTGTTCTCAAGTAACTTAAATGTAAACAAATAAGTTTAGTATTCTAGTAACTAGAATACTTGGGCTAGAGCAAGACACACACAAAAAATTGAACTAGGTGATACAGAAGGATTTTAAAGGATTACGTGTGAACTTGTTATAAACACTGGTCAGGTGTTCCCCAGACAGACAACAGAGAAAGCACTTTTTTTTTTTTTACCAGACCAAGGAGCCAGGGACTAAAGCAAGGAGTCAGGAAGTAGATTGCTGGGTTCTGGAAACTGCAGACATGTCCACACAAGTAAACGTTCAGCTCTGTGCCCCCAGATATTACCATGTCCCAGAACACACTGTGTCATGAATAAATGAACTAATGAGTTAATGAATCGGCATAGTGAGAAAGAGCACAGACTTTCAAGTCAAGTGGTGGGGTGCTTACTAATACCTGGGGTGGCTCATTTCTTATGCAAGCCCTCCTTTGGGTTCTTTTAAAATAAACTGTGTTATGTAAAGTATCCAGAGTGGTCAAATTCATAGAATGCAAAGTGGTGGTTTCCAGGGGTCCAGGAAGAAGGAAAATGGGGAGCTTGTCATTTCATGGGTATTACAAAGTTCTAGAGATTCGTTTCACTCGGTGACTATCCTTAACACTAATATGCATTACTAAAAAATGTTAAGATGGTAAATTTCATGTTATGCATATTTAAATTTTTTTCAATAAACCATTCAATCAACAAATCGCTTCCATTATGAAAGGGTGGTTCTATCTAAATGATCACTTTGCTGGTCCTGGCCAGAACGTTCTTAGCTGCGACTGCGCCGCTGTTGCGAGAGACAGATGTGTGGTTTCCGGTCTAGACGTGTGCTTAAAAGTGGGGGTGGTCTCTGGCCACTTCCAAAGTGTTTTTAAGGAACTGACTGGCCAAGGTGAGGGCCAATCAACAGCTCATTACGGCCAGGATCTGCCGCACCTAAGTCATTTCCTGGTGGCTGAGGGGGCGGGGCTAGTCGTTAACTAGGTCCTCAGACACTAGGAGATGCTGGCCGCGCACCCCCAAGGTGGCTGGGATCGAAATGAGAGTCTGTGGGAGCACGAGCTGGGTCAAAGCAGGAGGGTGTTGTACGATCGCCGTTGCCTGGAGACAGCGTGGCTCGCCGTTGCCTGGAGACGGTTGGTTAGCGGCCGGGCACTGAGCAGCTGGGGAGACAGCGGCCAGGGCGAAAGAGGGCAGCTGGGACGAGGCCATGTCCTCACGCCCGAAGGAGAAGGTGGTCTTAGATGAGGTCCACCATAACCAGATCTTGCGTGAATTGTACCTCAGAGAGCTGCGAACCCAGAAACTCTACACGCAGTATCATGTGAACCCTCTACGCAAGGGTGAGGGCGCTGCTGGATGCAGGCGCGGCAAAAGGTGGGGGGAGGAATATTGGGGAGCGGGACAGAGCAATGTGGGAGATGCCGTCTCCGAACTCAGTCCCTTTGTAGACATCAGACTTTGTAGACTTTGGGGGTGGGAGTGGTTCTTGCCCCACCTCAGATCAATATATTAAATGTATAAAAGGCCCCCATCTCACAATTAAATAGTTTTAGTTACTTAATATTGAAACACTTTCTGATTTTGCTTTTAAAGGTAAGTATATTTTGCAGGATTTCATGTTTTGTTTCGCTTGTTTTGGTTTGTTTTTAGTAAGCTAAAGTTTGGGGAGGGAGTTGTCATTTAGTTTTTCTAAAATTGTCTTCGACCTTTGGAAAGTCGCAGGGTGGCAGGATTCTCCAGGCCCATAGTGCCCCCAATTAAAATGACTCTACCCTGCACTCTTCTCACTTTGCACTTTCCAGGGTGGTTTCATCTGGGTCCTGTAACCCCAACTCTTCCCAGGCCACTGGGTCTCAAATGGATTCCCAGACTGTGGGCCCCATCACCTCCCAGCTCCTGCCCCCTAGACAACACACAGGTACCTTGGAATTCCTGACACTAGGTGCACCCTGCACCCCTCCCTCACCAACTGCTACTCCGCAATATCCTCTTTTAGCCAAAGGCACCACAACCACTGACTCTCCCCAGCTGGAAGCCTAAAAGTCATCCTCAGTCTCCCTCACCCCACACCCCACACAGTGCTGTTTCCTCCCTAACGCTTCTCTCCCCTGCCCTCCCTGTGCTCCTACCTCAGCAAGACACCAACACCCCGTGGAGGCATCTCCAGGCTCCTCCCTTGGGGGCTGTCCTCTACAAAGCACCTGAGTGAGCCTCTCTCCAGCCTCACGCCCAGCCTCAGCAGTACCTCTCACTCCCCCCGGGAGTGAGACAGCTCATAACTACTCTTTCCCGCCACGCCCCCCTCTAAGCCCTCCGCTATGCTTGCCTGGCAAGAGTTACGCTAAAAGGCAGATTTAATCACACAGTCCCTCTGTAAATCCTTCAGCGCCCCACAACCCTGAGCTGAGATTTACACCAATCAGTGCACAGGCGCCTGTGGATCTGACTCTGCTGCCCACCCTGCTTCAGTCGGGTCCTCCTCCCCAAGCTTGCTCAATGGCTGTATATTTTAGTGCCTGCTCCACTCTGGCCCCTCCACCCTTCTCCCCGCCCACGTCCAAATAAGGATTTCCTGAAAACCTGGCACCCTGTCCCACTCACTCCCTTCATAGACATTGCTCCTTTTCCCTGAACATCCCCGCCCAGCTACGTAGAGAAAATAAAATCTTTTATTTTTTAAATAAAAATGTTTAAGACCAACACTGCGGCTCTGATATACCTGTACATGGAAAATGATTATGATAGTCTGGCTATTTAGCATGTCCACCTCCTCCCATAGTTATCGTGTGTGAGAGCACTTCCCTTTGCTCATAACTAAACTGGCTTTCCTCTAGAACCCCCAATTACTAACTTCAGGAAAACAAATTAATGTCCAATTCTGTTTAAACTGGGTCCATTCTGACAATTTCATCTCTCAGCCAGCATAAGGGCTTACTAGGAAAAGTGCTGGTGTCCTAGCTAGTGTTCCCTGGACCTGTGATTAGTACGATCCATTGGGACAAAGTGAGGAAATAGTAAAACTTGTTTACGCTTACTTTTATGTATAAAGAAATTGTGCTTTGCTAATATACCAATAATCGTATATAGAGACATAAGTGTACATACATTGGGTGCATGTGCAGAAGTATTTCACTGGTAGGAGCTAAAGATAAAAAACGGTTTGGGAACCACTGGCTTCCCCTGGCCTCTGTTCCTTTACTACTGTCCAGCTAGAGCAGTCCACTGAATGCCTCTGATCTTGATGTTTCTCAAACTCAAGCTCATACTTGGATTCTTCCCACATATATACCCCCTCACTTTACCCAGGACTCTGCTCCAATGTATATTCTAGAGATGCATCACTCACATCCCACCCCTCAATGCTCCATCCACTTACCTATTTTATCATTCTGCATTGCAATGCCTGACACTATATTTGCGTGTTGTCTGTCACGACAGAATGGAAACCCTACTTCTGGGCACCAGTATGGCAAGCAGAACAGATGACTGTGGATCCTGCCCCTCTGTTTTCACATGGTCTTCTGGCACATACCACTGTTATGTCTGCATCCCTGTAGAGTACAGCTGTCCTGGAGAATGTTCCACACTATGACAGTGTTCTGTATCTGTGCTGCCCCAAGTGGTCGACATTAGCTGCCAGTGGCTGTTAAGCACCTAAAATGTGGCTAAGTGGGACTGAGGAATGGATTTTTAATTGTATTTCATTTTAATAACTTAATTTCTAGCAGCCATATTTGGCTAGTCACCACAATCTTGGACACTTGCTACTGCATAT
Source organism: Scalopus aquaticus (assembly GCA_004024925.1). Classification (NCBI taxonomy): domain Eukaryota; kingdom Metazoa; phylum Chordata; class Mammalia; order Eulipotyphla; family Talpidae; genus Scalopus; species Scalopus aquaticus. The sequence continues at coordinate 11,307 of PVIJ01009034.1, read as the reverse complement.
TGTAAGGTCCTCGAGAGCCGTATTTGGTCCTTAGTGCCCAGCCAACACCTGACATGTGGCAGACACTCAGCAATGTGGGGTGTCGGCCTAAGGTGGGTCTCAAGAGAGGAAAGGAGTTAGTTCTAACATGAAACTGTTATGCTGTTTTTTCTCTAGTTCACACAATTACCAGAAAACCCATGTCTTGGCATGATAATCTGGAGGAACCTGCAGATGGTAAGTACTGAACTTGACACTACTGTTGAGATAGAGCAGCTGAATGGAGACCCCCTTGGGGTATGTTGGGGCAAGCATCAGTCCTCTACTTTGATCATCTGAAAACTGCACTCATACTAAGCAGACTCACAAGAGGCTAATACATTCAACCATATTGCCAGCTTATTGTCAATCCAGCAGAAATCCCTAAAGGCCTTAGTGTGATTAATATGACCCATTGGGGCAAAGTAAGGCAATATCAGGACTTATGTTTACTTCTATGTATAAAGAACTATGTAGGCATTCATTCACTCATCAGACATTTAGCGGTTACAGTACAGGCTCTAGAGCCGTACTGAGTTCAAATTCTGGTTTGGGCTATTTTTTTAACCTGAGCCTCTCTTAGGGCCATTATGAGGATCCAACAAATAATGCTAGTGCGTAAAACAGTATCTGGTACATAGTGATTAGGAAATACTATTTTTATTATTACCATGTCACTTTGATGGGGCTAAGAGACTGGGGGTGTGGGGAGTAGATGTGACCAGAGAAAAGCGCCATGAATCACTCTTGGTCCCAAAGCCTGACTCCTTCCAACTTGTGCCTCCTTTCCCAGCCAAGTTTCTCCATCTCATCCACCACGCTGCCCAGGGACCAAGGAAGAAATATGCAGAGACACAGACGGAAAGCCAAGAAATCGGATGGGACTCAGAGCCCTTGGTTAGTGCCCTCCTTTACTCAGAAAGAATGGAAGCTGTATGGGTACAGGATGAGAAGAGTTGAGCCAGACTGCCTAGGTTTAGCCGCTGGCTACCACTTCTGGCTGTGTGACCTGGGCTAAGTTACTAAGCTCTTTTGTTTCCTTGTTGTAAAATGGAGATTTTACAGTACTTATAAGATTGTGATGAGGATTAAATGAGGTGTTTGTGAAGTGCTTAGAACAGTGCCTGATGCATAGTAAATACTGTGCAAGTGGTGATTAAATAAAGGCCTCAATTTGCTTCACCAGTTATCAGTAGGCTGATTTGGGCATGTCACTTACCATCTCCACGTCCTGTCCCCTCCTGGAGTGCTAGTAACAGTACTCACCCCATTTGATTGGGAAGACACCATGTGCTATAATGGCACCTGGGTGCTCAACTCCCTGCTATATACTGGATTCTGTTCTAGGTGCTAGGGGTAAAGCAGTGACTAAAACAGGAACAGCACCTGCCCTCAAGGATCGTATGTTCCAGGGATAAAGGGTAAAGTGAAAAGTGATTTAAATTTCCAGGTTTACCAGTTTTCAAACCCCAGTTTCCCTCCCATCCCCACTGGCTTCTGACACCAGCATTTTCCTCTTCAGATCAACCCGGACCGCAGTGACCGCAGAGTGAACCACTTTCGGGTCTACAATGACATCACTCTGTACAAGGCTAAAATGTGGAGCTTGGGAGAAGACGATCGCCACAAGTAGCATCCCAGCAGTGCTATCAGTCCCTGCTATTCAGGCCCAAAGTATGTCCTTCCGGCTTAAATAAAAATTACTTCAAAGCCTCAGTTTGACACTACCTATCCTGAGTCTCACATTTCTCACATGTGCCCAAGTCCACTGCCAAGCCCAGTTCTTTAATCTTACAAACTAGAGGGAGAATTCCAGTTAAAGACGACTTACAATTATCTTCTGTTTTTCCAAATACCTAAAAAAGCATAATACAGGGATAAATAAGGTACAAAACCACAATGGGATGGGAAAGAAACATTAGCAACCAAGAAACAGAAGACATTTAATGGAAATCTGATGGAAAGTGGAGGAGGAAACCACAGAAAGCAAGACTAGCGGGAGCCCACGCCCCCAGAGGTGTGGGGAGTTCAGGACTCCAAGAAAGCGGGCTATGAATCGGGGCTGAAAATGGGCGTGAGGAGCGAGTCCCTCTCCAAACACACCAGAGCTAGTGTCTCTCCCACACAGAAGCCTGGAGGTTGTCTTCAAACAATGGGGAAAGCCCAGGGCTCAGGGACTCCAATAAAACATGGGAAGCGGTGAGGGCGAGGCTGAAAACAAGTTGAGCCCTAGCCCAGACCGATCATGTTCTTACCCTGGCTTTGAAGCTGGAGGGTTCCTCTAAAGACTCCCACCTAGTACCATCTGCGTGTCTGCGTGAGAAAATCAGAGCTCTTCCAGAATGCTGGTGGCATGGGTGAAGGGAACAAAAGCAGCATTTTTTAAAAAACCAAAACTATAATTCATATTCTGAGTCATATAGTGCCTTGTAGTTATAAGTATAAAGTGATGAAAAAAGAGCAACTGAAGAATAAAGAACTCTAAGTGAATAGTGTGAAGAAGCAGAGGGCTGCAATATTCAATAAAATGAACAGAGAAAACAATCTTTAAAATGAGCTAAAAATACAAACTCAGATAATCAGAAAAGGTACAAAATTCGACTAACAGAAGTCCCAGAATCAGAACAAAGAAAACAGAGGGGAAGTTATCAAATACAATTTCCCAGAACCTAAGAACATGAATCCTTCCAAATCCCCTAAATAATGAATGAAAACAGGCCCACACCAAGGAATGTCATGGCAGAATTTCAGATGACAGAGGAGGAAAAGCTTCCAGAGAGAACGAGAACCAGAGCAGCAGCAGACAGCCGGAGGTTCAGACAAGGAAGCAGTGCCTGCGTTACTCTTGGGGGTAACCCACATCAACTACAATAAAGTGCAGAAATGCAAGGGGAAGAAAAATCACCTCTTAAACTCCCTTCTTAGATAATACTAGAAACGGTATACAGCAAAAAAAGGTATTAGCTACAAGGGACAAAAATGTGGAACCCAGGAAATAGTGGATCCAATCTAGAAGGTTTGTGAGAGGATACAGTTGTAAAAAGGGCCTAGGTTGTACTAGGAAAATTATAAGGTGGATAGAAAGACAAGGCATTGGGAAAGAAATAAAGATGCAGAAGGGAAATTAGAAACACACAACAAAGTAAGATGATGACTGACTCAGACAAAAACTACCACAAAAGAAGTTTCATTACAGCACACCCACCTCTACACTTACTGGTATTTAAACAATCATACAGCATAAAACACTGATTACTGATTTATCCGAAACTGTGGTACAACTGCCTGGAAGGACAGGGAAAAGGAATTGAGGGGAGTATAAGTTAAGTCTCCATCTATCATAAAAGGAAGGCAATCTGGACTCAAAGTCTAAATTATTAAGTAGTAACACTATTTAACATGTGAAAGTAACATCTCAATCTTCTAGTCTGTCTTGAGTTTTCAACCAAGGGTATAGGTTCAAAAATTTTCTTTATTAAAAAAAATTTTTACCAGAAAAAAAATATACCAAACACCAGAAAGAATCCAATTATACTATGAAATCTCATCTTCACCCTTTTTCTTGGTTCTCTGTATAAAAAGATGCAGCTTCATTAGCGTGCTCTGCTCTTCATTTTCTCTCTTGTCCGTTTCCCAGGTCTCTTCTACAGAAAAAGAAACAGGTGTGGTCACCTAGCTGGGCCTTCTGCCTCAAGGTCAGGGTGTGCAAGCAGGTGGGCGCGGGCTGGGAGCAGGGCACTGACCCGGCCCTCATTCCTCGAGGGCTCACTTACATTTGATCCTTTCTTCCCAGGCTTCTTGAGGCCCTTGTCATGAGCCTTCTTGGCCCGGAAGCTGGACACATCATTGAAGCTCTCACGTGTGTTCCATTTGGAGCCTTTCTTCTTTCCACCAAAACCAAACTTCTGATTTTTATAGCGTCGTTTGGCATTGGGGCTAAGAAATAAAGGAGGCTTGCAGGTCACCCGCGCACGGCAAATCCTGATGGAACTTCTGGCCCCACAACATTTCCAGCTTCCTGTCTGTTTGCAGAGCGCCTTAGATGCTACATCGCTCAGAATCTCACCCTTGGCCCTCTGTTCCTACTCCACAAACTGCCCAGACAAGCATACCTATTTCCAGTTTTAACCACCACAACAGGAAAACAAGCAAGGACTGGGAGAGGACCCACATATATCATGTGGCTCTCCACTTACCTTTAGAAGATCTTTTCAACTAAACCTTGCTAAATTATCTTTTGTTTTTATTCCTCTCAAGGCTATCTATATCTCACTTTCCCTATATTACTAGTATACATACAATAAAAATTCAAATATAAAATTTAGATTAGTTAACCCACAGGAATCTCAAATTCAGTATATCCAAAATCACCTGTCACGCCCCCTCCTAGTCTGGCTCCACCTCCTGTTTACCTGCCCTGCCTTGAGGCTGGTGGCACGACATCTTCCCAGCCTCCCAGGCTAGGAACCCAGGAGTCAGCCTGGACTCGTCCTTCTTTCACTCTTCACACCACACTCGATTACTGAGTCTTTCTGATTTAACCTTTTGAACATTTCTTCAATTCATTTTTTCTTCTCTAACCCCATTACCGCTTTCAGGTCATTACCACTGCTCATCTGGAATTCTCTAACAGTTGCCTAGTCAATTTCCCTGCCTCCCCAGTTCTCTAGTCAATTTCCCTGCCTCCTCCAAGTCTATCCCAAGTACCACTTAATTTTTTTTAAACTCGATCTGCTCATCATTTTGAGTGAAGCCCACCAGTATTTCCCCACTGAGTGCTGGATAAAACTCAAACTTCTCAACAAGTCAGACAAACATGGCCTCTGGGTGTTGACCTAAGTCCCGTCTGGCCACATCTCACCTCCTCACCCAGTATTCCTAGTGATACCAAATACTGCTGTTCCTCACATACAAACTTGCTGTCCTAATCTGTTTTTGTTCATTTATGTTCTTTTTCTTCGCCAAACCAGCTTTTCTCCTGTTTTCCTGGATAGTTCATACTTATCTTTCACTAAGCTCAGGTGGGTCCCTCTTCATGGAGCCAATTCCCAGACTCTACTCCCCAGATTAGTCAGTATTTCTAAAACATGCTTCCATACTTCTCCCTGCATGCCTCCATCAGAGCATTTACCACTCGATGTGGAAATCATCCTTTCCCCCAGGCCAGGGATGCAGGTACGCATAAAGGTGAACAAAAAGGAACAATAATAACCTCCAACATCATGGCATATTACCTTCAACTTACCAGAAGGCGTATGACAGGCTCATTTTCATAGATGAGGAAATTAACACTAAGAAAGGTAAAATAACTTGTTCAAAGCCCCCCTCCAAATGAGTAGCAGACTCAGATCTGAAACCTCAGCCTGTCCTAGCCATCAACGGTGAGGTGGGGGATCAACTTTTACTGAACAGTCACTTAAAATGTGCCAAATCCTGAAATTGTCTTACTTTAACGTTCAAAGACTGATGTGGCTAAAAGGCCCATCACGGAGGCCTCTGAGCCTTGGCTGCCAGCAGCAGCCACACACTTTTCACTGAGGTTGCTCCTTGTGGAGGCCCCACTGTACCCAGGAAGTGCTGGCTCAGCACACACCCTAAAACCAAACCAAACCAAAACACTTCATACCCCTTCTTCATCTGCTGGCCTTTAGCGCCTTCCTTCGTGCCCCGTGCAACAGGTTTCTGATCTCCCTCGAGGAAATCCAGTTTATCAGAGAAGCCTGGGAGTGAAAAAGTACCATGATCAGTGCCACTGTCTTCCAAGCTTCACCTTCCAAAGAAGGTCGCTAATTACTGAATTGATTTTAAGAGGTGCATCTTGCTCCCCATACCATTCCCAAACCTTGGGTCCAATAGTTCCCAGTCAAAGCCTTAAGCCCTGTGTTAGAATTAACCCCAAGGCAGCCGGTACCCCCACCATTCTCCCACATGCTTCAGAGCAAGACATACTGACCTTTCTGATATTTCTTAATTGCAGTCATCATATGTGCTTTCTCCTGCTGCCTCTTTTGAAGAACCTCTGTTTGCACCTGAGACAAGGAAACAGGACTATTACCCCACCCCAAAATATCACCGCCAGTGTCTACCTCCTCTCAGTAATGATACTGACAAAACCACTACCACTGAATATTTACTAGCTGCCAAAACTATGCTAAGGCCCTGAGAATATTCTTAGTTTATCTTCACAACAACTCAGTGAAGTACCATCCCCCCAAATCAAAGCACAAAGAGGTTAAGTTAACCCGCCGGAGTCAGAGGGGAAAAGTACAGAGCTGATATTCACACCCAGGTGGTCTGACTTCAGAGATATACTCTTACCCCATTACAAAACCATGCTACAAAACGGTAGCAAATCATGGTTAGGTCCACACCCAATTCACCCCATTAATTATATTTGGACAGATTAAAGATGTGATTTATTGTCACTAAGCATGCAGGTACAGTCTGCCATCCACAATCTGATACTCAGATTAACCAACTGAGGATCAAAACTACATAACTATGCAGTTACACCTATGGGCAGGTTTATACCTTATTAATCCTTAAAAATACAGTATAATAACCACTAAAGACAACATTCACATTGTATTAGCTGTTAAAAACTATCTAGAGAGGATTTAAAGTACATGGAAGAATGCAAGTAGATTATATCATCATTTCATATAAGGGACTTGCGCATCCAAGGATTTTGGTATCTGCAGGGATCCTGGAACAAATTCTCTGTAAATCCTGAGTTGATTGTATGAAAAAAGGGCCTGGGAATGGACAAAAACAATCTCCCCCCCCAAAAAACAAAACAGGAAAGCTTTCAGGACAAAAGCAGACATTTCCACTCTAATGCAGGGTTTCTCAATCTCAACGCTACTGAAATCTCGGCAGGATAATTCTTTGTTGGGAAGCAGACAGCCTGACCTGGGAATTGTAGGCCTGTTAGCACCCTCCCTGCCAAGATGTGACAACCAAAACTGTGTCCAGGCATTGCCAAATGTCCCCTGGTAGAGAAATTCAGCTCCAGTTGAGAACAACTGCCCTAAGGATACCCCAAATTATGGACAGAAGCAGTGAAATAACAGGCCCAACTTTCTCTTTGACATTTTAGATATGTTAAAGAAGTTGCCCAGGTCTTTAAGGTGATCTCAGTCACCTACCTTCCAGATCAACTAAATAAATCACGAGAAGCCCTTCTGCAGAGGACAGGACACTAACACACTCTTCCTCCACTGGCCACCCATCAGAGAAATGATTCCAAGTATGGACAGCAGTTCAGCATTCCAGATCTTGTGTTTATGTCCAAAACACTGACAGTCTTAACACCAAGCTGATCCTCCTCGAACTCATTTCTTTCCACAACCCTAACTTTAAAGTCTTTCATCTTCTTTCTTAGCGACAACTCAATAAAAAAGAAAAAACAAAAAAGGTTTCATGGTATGTCTGCTCTGGTTTTAGAATTCAGCTAGTCATAGCTCAAACACAGGTGCCATTTTTTCTCTCAGACTGGATGACAATCAAAAATATGAATCATCCATGCCAGTGATTCTCAAATCAGAATCACCTGAGGAACTTTTTGGGGAAAGAAGTCTAGAAATCTGTGTTGAAAAGTTTCCCAGGGTGATTTTGCTGTGAAGGTCAGCTTTGGAAACCACAGATCTGCACTTAACTCTTTAAACTGAAGCCCAGAAAGGTGACTGATTAGCCTGTAGTCACCATGCTACTTCTAGTGACATACAGGTGTTGAGGAGATTGTGCTGTGGGCATTGGCTTGCGTGCGCGCGCACACACACACACACACACACACACACACACACACACACACACGAGTCTATGAAACAACAGACTAGACCAAACACCAAAGGGCATGGAAACAAATCAGACAGCAATCTGGTGTGAGAAATGTACTTGGCCTCATCCTCTTCCCATGAATTTTCTTCCTCACCTTCTTTCCATATTTCCTGAGTGCTCGCAGTTGCTTGGCCTTTTCAGACTTCTCCATGGCAGCCTGTTTAGCTTGCAGTTTCTGTCGAATCTAAAACCCAAAGTATTGTCAGCTATGTAATCTGAATCTGGGATTACTGTTTAAGGTACATGAGAGCAGGGAACAGATATCCCCAGTTCTGCATACCAAAGCTCAAAGGAACCTTGTAAATCATCTATTCCAACGCTTGTCTTTTACACCCGACGACAATGAGGCACTTTGCCCAAGATCCCAAGAGTACCAGAAGTGGAGCTAGAACTTGAAAGCCACCTTCTCTCGCCCACTGTGCTCTTTGTCCCATTATACAAAACAGCCTGCTTGCAGTTTTGCTAGGAGACACTAACTTCTTCCCACTCCTACTGCCTGCAAACTGAGGTTAAGCCAGTATGCAGTCTCAGTTCCTTTCTCCAATATACTATGTATACAATAAAGACCCAAAACTGACATCAGGTACTGAGACTTTCCATCAAACATACACATTTCAGGATAAGCAGGTGTCAGTGCAGATGTACAGAGATCTGTGCAGGCTCATCTCTAGATTAGCTTCCCTGTGTATCACTGAGCCAGAGCTCCCTTAAATTCAGCAAGGGAATTGTTTAAATATAGCTTGAATTAAATGTTGGAAATTCTCTTCCTTCCAAAGTTAGGTGAGAACCAAGTTCTACCTAATTTTAAATTTTACAACACCTAAACCATTGATATATGAATCCCTCATTTTACAAACTAGAAAACTGCGGCCCAGAGAAAAGGAACTGACTACAGATCATAGCACTGCTCCCGGGGCAGTGACAGGCAAAAACTGTAGTCTTCTCTATGCACCACATCAGTTAGGAAATGCAAAAGTCCATCCTTACGTCAAGGTCCATACCTCTTACAGTACTTTCTTCCCCTTAATTGTTTAAATTAGGAGCAACTCATTCACGTATTTATCTAATTGGTGATGATTAGCATGAACTGAAATAGTCAGCAGAAGGAATAATTACCTGCGGACAACCATTTTCTATTACTGGTTTATACCTATCTCTTAAAAAACATAGGAGATAAGCCAGCAGGAGTACAAAGCCTCAGCCTTCCAGAGAAAACGTTTCCTGTTTCTTACCTTCTGCATCTGCTGGTCAGTCTTGGCCATCTCTGCAAAATAATCAGTGGGCCGCTTGGTAGGGATTTTGAGCTGGTGGAGGCGGGGCAATACTGTAAGCACTGCAGCCTGGGCCTGACGGTAGCTGAGGTTGTAAGACAAAGTGTGACATAAGCTAAAGGAGCAAGATCTTCTGTCTCTCATGAGTTATGCAAGGTCAGAAGGCCTTTCAACACCTGGTCTCCACCAAAAATAAACGTGCAAAACTGGACTAAAACTTCATTAGCTTGGTATCTAGAAGAAATTTAACTGAATATTCATTTTTAAAAGTGGAAGGAGTATTGCTAAAAATAAATTACTAGTTTAAGAGAATGATCACTGAAAGTACACATTAACTTACAAACCAATGCCAATTAGGAATTCTTTAGTTACTAAAAAAATCTATAACTTTCCACAAGCAAATTTTTCTTCTAATAACAAAAAACTTTTTCAAAGAATATGATAAAATAAAAGCAGTTGGACTTTGAATTGTGGCTGGTAAACAAAGGCTCTTCCGTCCATCAGAGAAAATCTCTGAGCTCTTTGTAGTCAAAAGAAGCCTTCCCACTTACTCCCAGAGGTATGGGACCTTCTGAGGTAGGGTAAACAAAAGAGTCATCAGGTTTTCCCGCCCTCCTACCAATGATAGGCCACCCCTGTGCGCCTACACACATGCCTGATGGCGGGCACCTGAGGCAGGGTGTGGGCGTTCGTGAGTGGGTGCACCTGAGCCAGAGACCCGGCTTATAAGCAGAAGTGGAAGAAGCAGCAGCAGCTGCAGCAACAGAGGAAAGAGCAGCAGCAGGGAGCAGAGACCCGTCTTGGGTGCACAGAGAACATGAGGAAACACCTGAGAGGCCCAGAGTGAAGATTCACCAGGGCTGGGAGGCCTGCCAGCCTCCCGGCCCCAATGCCTGCCCTGTACCTGCTTGCCTCTCTACAAGAGACCATTAAAAGTCTAAATAGCCACGGAGGGCTACAGGGCCCCTTCTTTCCTTTGGACCCATCTGCACAGCTCCATAGCAAACCTGCCCCAGTGTCTTCCTGTCTCTACAACAGGTTGGCTACTTTCTCTAGCAGAAGGGCCCACCCCAGCTTCTCCCACATTTGAAAACATACATACAAGCTCATCTCGCGCTGGAAGTCATCTTCTGGATCTAAAACTTTCTGGTCCTTATCCTGAGGTGTTGACTGAGATCCATTGATTTCCCGCAAGGGACCCAGGGTGACGTCAAGCCTTTCAACCCATTCCAGATCCCGTTTGAATTCTGTCAAACAGTGCTTCAGGCCATTCTAGGAAATTCAAACACTGAGCTCACAAAAAGGCAACCAGAGGAAACCCTGCGTCTCTCTCCCAAGCCCAGAGCGCTAGGCCAACGTACAAAACGCTGATATCCAGACAGACAATTGACCTTACAATGCGTAGTGTTTCTAGGGAGAATTCAATCTCCCAAACACAATAGTGCCTTGTTCACATCTCATAACGAGTACGCCCCGACCCGGCGCCCTGAGCTCACCACGTCGTTCACAGCCTTCTTCGGGCCCTCTAACACGACATTGAGGCCTGGCTTCAGCAGCCCTCGGGTAAACGCATCCTGCAACTACAAGACGCGTTCGGCGGTCAGTTCCGGAGGAGTACAGTCCCCCCTCCCACGCACAGCCCCGCGAGCTCGGCAACACCTACCTCTCTGTCAGTGACAAGAGAATCATCCGAATCCGACTCCGAACCTGAGAGCGGGGGAGTGTCCATCTCGCAGCACGCTCGCGCAACACCTGTCGGAGGAAGCAGAGGAGTTCGAGGCCCGCGCAGCTGGAAAAGGGCGCCTCTCGCCGGGGCGGCCTGCCTTCAGACCCCCACTTGCAAGACGCGAATCCACGTGCACTTAAACCGCACCAACTCCAACTACTCAATGCGGCAGCGGAGCTTTTTTAATCGGAACTTCCGTTTCCGGCTTCAGACTCACTCTTCCGGTTGGTGGTTGCTATAGGAACCGCTCCGGCGTTTGAAAGTGCCGGGGTTGCTTCGGATCGGTAGGGGTAGTACCCCAGCATACCAGTGAGGCCGGGTGATCCAAAGAGAAGAAGTGAAAGGTGGAAACGAGTACCTGGGGTCTTCTGGAGGAGGAAGAAGCTGAGGGAGCAAAGGAAAGGGGAGAAGCGGGGACTGCGGGGGAGGGGGCGGGAGCGGGGCGGAGAGCAG